>VYZQ01030199.1:0-32993 GCA_013400655.1 Mystacornis crossleyi
GTTCTGCTTTGTTTTCACTTCCATCTTGTCGTTCTGGTGTGCAGGGGTTTTTCAGTGTGGATCTTGTGTAGGGTGATTGTGATCTGGTGCATATTTGCTGCCTCTTACTGGAATTCCACCGGGTCCTGTAACATTGGCTGCTTGGGGGCCTTTTGTTCCTTGCATTATGTCAAATTCCACAATTTCTCCATCCCCCATACTACAGAGGAATTTTTTGGAGTTATTCTTTTTAATCACAGTTCGATGAATGAACACATCCTCTTGGTTGTCGTTTCGGGTTATGAAACCGTCATTTTGTTTTACATTGAACCATTTTACAGTTCCCAAAACTTTTGCTGCAAGAACTTCTCCTCCCACGGGTCTGCGTTCATGCTGCTGGTGCTGGCCCTGGGCAGCCACTGCCCTGCTGCCCCCAAGGCCTCTGCCGGGCCCCGTGCCCTGCGAGCGGTTCCGGCTCAGCGCCTGCCTGGGCTCGGCGCGTCCCCGGGCCGCCGCCGCTGCCGCTGGCCCCGCGCTCCTCCCGGAGGGCCCAGGGGAACGAGGAAGCGCCACCGCTGCCCCCACGCTGTTGGCTGGGGCGCTTTAAAGGCTGCGGCCGAGGAGTCTTAGAATAGACCCTTTAGAATTTTCATCGAATTTCAGAATTTCGGTTTCTTTTGCAGCTTCATGCTACATGCAAGCTTCTCTGACCAAAAAAGAAACTCAGAAATTCTGTTCAACTTGAGTACTTCTAAAAGCTACCTCTGGTTTTACCATGTGTGGCATTTAAATTGTGGCAAGTTGTATTTATTTTATGATCATATTCTGTAAGCATTTTATTCAGTAAAAACAAGATGCTTTTTGAAGATTCTGCACCATATAAGAATTGGAATATTTTGAGCATGTTTCACTGAAAATAACTGAATTCTCTAGGGACCTAAACTGATTTGCTTTGGAAAACTATTGTTCATTTTAAATATTTTGGTGTTCTTGTGTTTTGGGGGTTTATTTAAGGAAATTCACAGTTTTCAAATAAAGCAATCCTTGACACTGTGAAAAGACACAAGATCCTTAGCCTGTGCACTGCAATAGGATAAGGTTCTAAAGATAATACGGTTCTTGGGGGCGGGGAAAAACAGAACCTATTTGAAGGGCCTTGATAGACTAAAAATCTGAGTTCTTTTTCTTCTTCGTCATTAATATTTTGAGTATGTTAGAACAATATTATCACTTTGCTATTGTTTTTGTCGTGGAAGAGAGCCACCATAATGGCAGATTAAAGGCCCCTAAAGTGTAAAAATGGCAGGAATGGGTTTCCCCCATTTTTGCAACTTTATATACATTAAAATACTATGAAAAAGCCAGAATAAATCTGAGTTTTTGAAACGCTTCAACCCTGTAAAATGGTGACATGATCACATATAATTTGTGGTAGATAAACCTGGGATGCAAAATAAGCAGCTACCCTTGGCAATAAAGGTAAGAGTTTTCGAGGTGAGAATGAGTGAGAAATTGTACAGGAGCATGGAAATGCTCTGTGGGATTTCTTGTGTGACTGGGCTTAGCAGTGCTGCATTCATGAGCCAGGCTGTATTTTTGTAGTTTAGCTGATGATCTGCCGTACTGCTGCTGAAAAGCAAACAAAAATTAACAAATCAAAATGCTTGATGCTGTTTCCAGCTTTTGAGTCAAAGTGTCTCCTGATGAAAAGTTTTAATGTTGACTTTATAAGTTACATGTCTGTTTTCACATCTTTAAGGTTTTAGTGGGGCTGCACAAAAATCTGTCCCTCAGGGTGTTAAGGATTTTTAGCACTTACTGTGTGTCTTTTGATAGAACCTGTAGATTGCCATAACATTTGCTGTAAAGAGATTGAACAAGGCTGCGATCTTGTGTCTTCACAATTGCATGCTGTGGTAACGTGGCAAAGACTTGATGTATGAAATTTGGAGTAATATAACCTCATAGAAGATTCCAGTATGTAATAGCCCTTTTAGAAGTAGGCATTTTAAAAGAATGGAATCTTATTTAAAAGTCTGAAATATGTGACTAGAGAGCTAAGTAAACAAGATAAATTGCCTCTTGGCACTCTAATAAATAAACCAGTAAGACCATTAAAGCCACATGAGTCATAGAGCCATAATAAATTTACTTAAAACTTGGGAAAACAGGGATTTGTTTTCTCAGGACCACTAATGCAGCGTCTCACAGACCTCCCTGGCTAAAAGGTTGAATGCCAAAGGGAAAAAAACCCCACACAATATTTTTAAGCAATATTTGACTCTGATGCAGGGGTCATCCTGAGTCTCACTGTGTGCTCATAAGCAAGCTGTTATGGTTACAAAAGGTGCGGGGAAGCAGAGAGAGTGATGATATAAAATGAGAAAGTTAGTGTGAGATTATCAGCAGGAAAAATCTGAATTTGCATGACCACACAGCCCACAGAAAACACTCACCTGATGCTTAACTGCCCTGAAAACACATTTTGAACATCTGTGAATGTATAGCCGATGCAGAAAATGCCACTGAGCAATAGCTATCAAGGGTCTAAAACTACTGTGTTGCAGATGGCTTTCACTTTTCAGAAAAATAGGTGGACAAACTGTTTACGATATTTCAAGTGGTATTTGCTCATTGATCTGTTCACGCTGGCATGGGAATGCTGCACACGTGCCCAGTGTGCGCTGCTGTGCAAACGAGGGCGCTGAAAGCTTTTCCTCCGGGGACCAATGCTTCCAGAGGTGCCTCTGGAGTCAGGAAGGGGAGTTTGGGGTGGCCAAATGGGGAGGTGCTTCAGACCCCACAGCTGCTGAACAAGAGTACAGATCAACAGAGCTGACAGTTTGTGGAAATGTCAAGTCAATCTCCATCAGGATTTCAAGCACAAGGCAAATAGGTGTAGACAGACACTGAATGCATTCCAGACATTGGCCCCTCTCTCAGTTGTTACAAAACAGAGAATATTTAAAAAACATTGCTTTTTCTCAGCCTGAGAGGAAACCCATGGGAAAAGGTACCTTCAGATACATTCCGGAAGAATTTAGATTAAATAGGGACACATTCTGACTCCCCAAATGTAATTAAAAAGCAACAAGACAATAAGCAAGAGAGATTTTAATGAAATGTATAAAAAAATGCATTATCCCTATGTTTTATAAATGCAAGCCCTTATTTGAAAGCCCATAGAGTAGTCTAGCTTCGATTTGTTTGAATGCTACTTTTCTTATAAATGCTTAGATTTTATGAATTCATTTTTATTTTCTCACAATTTCAGTCATCCTAGAGAACTTTCTGGAAAGCTGTGAAATATGTAGTGGGTGTATATTTCAGCATTCTGACAGTTCTGCTGCTAGAAATAGTGGCAAGACTGGTTTTTTTCTTAAAACCTAACATCCAGCCGCCTTCTTGGGAATCACAAATTGCATGTTGGTGTTTCAAAGGGCAAATAAGCCTCCAAGAAAAGTGAAAAAAAAATCCTGTGGTTAGCTCCAAGAAGCCTGCTGTTTTCCAGGAATGCTGGATTAGTTTGTGATCTACAGCTCCCTGTTATCCTTACAGTTGTGCTTCTTTCTCCCCCACGCCTTATGCAACAGCATCACACGACTTGAGCTCTGACTGGAGCTGACCCAGGGTTACACTCCTGGAAAGCAGCACTTGAGGACACTTTCAGGAGAACACTGCTGGAAGCAGGAGTTTGTGGGGAGTTTGTTCCTGTGGGTGCCCCAGGGAAGCAGTTCTGTGCATCCTGAGACCTGACCAAAGGCAGGGAATATTCAAGATGTAGTAATGCCTCAAACTCTTTTTTTAGGGTGATGTTGGTACAAGCTTGTAGTCTATCTTTTTTTATCCAACCAGCTATTGACTATTACTTTTACTCTGGTGTTATAGTTGTTGTTCCATCAGTGCATAAGGATATGCTAGAAAAACCTTGCCAAATTTAGAAAGCAGCTAAACAGTGCCATACCTTTATTTTTTTAAAAAATAATTTCTTACCAAAATTCTTGTGTGGTGCTTTGGGACTGTCCTCTACAAACTGCCTTTTCAAGGCTGATTTGTTAGGGGAAAGTGTTTACTTTTCAGTGGCACTGTTATATTGGATGTTTCACAGTTTTTTTACCACTGTAGGTATGGTGAGAAAAAAACCAGAAAAATACTTTCATATCTTTTTCAGTCTCTTAGTGTCACTGGATGTCAGGCCATTCCTTTATCTGCATATTGAGATACAGACATAGAATTTATACATAAAATCTTATTTATCTTTTTTATATTGTTCCACTGCAGTGATTCTTATTCCTTTGAACTGTCAGAAGTACAGAATTAGGGCATTCAAGGCCCTCTGCTCTGGAGCCAGATTCCAGCAGGCCCCAGTGTGAAGGAGCTTCACTCTGGGCTTTGGAACCCCAGTGTACACCTTGAGGGCAGCTGTGGGGTATGAGCTCAGGATGTGTCTGTTCAGGTGGCCCTCTGGGGCTCAGTACATGGATGTCCAGCTCTGGGAAAGAGGACGAGGAAGCCCAGAAATGCCAGCCTTGCTTGTGGACTCTGACACCCTTATGTGCTACGGTGCCTTGCACAAACTGGTAGGGTGTCTGTACCCCACTCTAAACTTAAATAAGCCTTTGGTGTTTCAGCTCTGGATTCCCTTCTTCTCCAGTTCTCCTCTTCCTCACCCCAGCAGTCCCTGTGCCCACATCAGAATTGCGTTTACATAGTCACAGCCACATTCATTAATCTGAGCTCTTGAACAGTTTACACAGGACTTGCCTGTCTGCTCTAGAAGAGAAATCCTGCACTGGATCTCACTTGATAGGCCTTAGTTGGGTTTTTTTCCCCTCAAGCTTAAATTGGCTCCTGTGGAGTGTCTGCTGAGAGAGACACGAGGCTTCCAAGCAGCACTGCTGTAGGACTTGTTTGAAGCGTAAGCATTTAAACCTCATGAAAGGCAGACTAGATACTTCTGATGAATCAGTCCCAGCTTCCCATTAAAGTCTGTCTGGAAGAACTTTCTTTGTGTGGCTGCCATCATGGTCCTCAGCAGTTCATTTGATGAGAAGATGCTGGTTGAGGCCAGACCAAATGTACTCCTGCTTTCCACAGGGCTGTCTCAGGACCAGTCTGTGGCTATGGCAGACTGAACGCACATGGAAAAGTGAATTGCTGCCCCACAGACTTGGCTGCCTCCACTATCCCAACTCTGCCACCCACACAATGCCCCGTGACCAATGTTTCTGTTAATACTTTCATCCTCCTGTATATTGCTGAAGGCCCATATGCCATTTCCTAGGAATTCCAGAAAAATGATCAATAGTGGTGCATCCTCCAAATTTATGTATTAAGTCAGGGTAAGACCACCCATCCAAGCCGAGTGTAAAGCTTTCAGCTTCATCTCCAGCACTGATTGATGATTTAATTCCCATGTGGGCCACTGCCTCTCTCATAGTAGTCTCAATTCCTGGTAATTCAGGACACTCAGGATCTGGTGTGAGTAGTTCTTTGAAGGTTTTTGTGGTGCAGGTCTGTGCAATCTTCTCTCCTCTTCAGCTGCATTAGGTATAAGTAGCTTTTCTTCTGAGTCTTTTCCGGTGTGGCCAAGGGCTTTCCTGACCTCTGCTGTGGGTAAAACACTCTTTAGTCCGAGGTGTCTCTGTGGAGAAAAGGGTCGTGTGTGCCGCAGGGATGCCATCTGTCCGTGCACAGGCTGCCAAGCCTTGGGCTGGGCCAGGCTAGGTTCTGACAGCTTTGTCGGTTCCCTTTGGAAGCTGTGGCTGGAGCTGGTGTCTGGACGGTCTGGCAGGGCAAACACGTGTAAGCACAGAGGCTGGCTGGAGAGAAGGCTAGGTTGGGGACAAACATGAGGAGCTCTCACATTAGCAGCCTGTTAGTGTAGTTAAAAGGGAGAGGCACAGGAAAGACTTGCAGCTGAGGACAGTGCAGGGAAAGGCAGGAGGCAAAGCTGTGCAGTTCCGCTGTTCAATCACTTTCCGTCTTGTGCCGGCATTTCCAGCAGCTGCCAGGGAAGTGATGAGCTGCATTCTGTGTGAGGTTATATGTGCGCAGCACAGGCGCGTTGGACTTGTGTGACACTGGGGCATCCATCCTCTGTGGGTTCCCAGTTCCTGCTGCCTGACTTCATATCCAGTGGTTGATGTGTGTAGAGCCCATGGCAATGCATGGGGAAAGCACTTCTCCAGTCAGTCTGTGCATCCAAATCATGGAAATCATTAACTGCAAGGGACCCCTCGCTCAGAGGGATACAGATTTATTGTGGTGAATGGGAGTATGTTTTTATGTGACCCTTTCATGGATTGCTATGCATTTCATTTAATTGGTATTGTTCCACAATAGCCTTTTTTGACAGAGTACAATAAATTTCACTGTGGCAGTTGTTCTCCCTGTGACTGTCCCATAGGTACTCTTAGATTCTTGACAGATAATGCAGACACTTAGCTCCCCTAGGGATGGCAGACAGCTCCTCCCTGGAATAATAAGAAAAACATGTTTCTAATCCCATCTCCAGGAAATTTAGTTAGTTCTTGTTTCCCCCCTCTGAAAGAAAGAAAAGATAAGTATACATTTCATAATTATATAATCATCTCTTCCTATGTGAAATCAACCTGCAGTTTGGAAAAGAAAAAGAACATTTTCCCTTTCTAAGAACATGGCAAGACTGGCATATCAACACAGTAAACTCCAGCTCTCGCCTTTAATCGTGCAAATATTTACATATGTGTATGTTTAAATGGAGATGCTTATATATAGGTCTATGTATGTACCTTCAAACAAAAAAAACCCACAAAAATCTTTTGGAAGAGCCCACAATAGCACAGCAAGTAACCAGATGAAAGAGATGTAAGAGCTATAGTCTTCCTTGCTGCCACATAAGTGATGACGCAATCTACCATCTTATAAACCCTAATGACTTGATTTGCATTCATATACACTTATATACATTTCTTATATACATTTGGTACATGGTTTATGCCAACTTTGCTTTGTGGATATGGGAAGAGTAGGAAAAAATTAGAAATATTTTTATTTACCTAGCATTTTCAGTGAAGAACAATAGGGTGTTTCAAAGAATGGGATCAAGGATGCAAAGTTCTTGCTACGGGTTGAGACGTGTTGTGATAGATGTGTGACATATGCTGTTATTCCAAAATGGCTAAAGCAGCCTTACATAGAAACAAAAAACATATTACACATCAGGGACTTACAGTGAAAGGGCAGTTTTGTCAAAATTAACACCACATTTGGAAAAGGTTTTGTTGGAAGGCAAGTCAATGAATTACACGACTTACGCAAAGCTAGCTCTCTGTGCAGCATGTGTTCTCTCTTCCCTGTGTCTGTGTTTTCAGATACCCAGTACTTGGGTTTTATTAGACAAATTGTTGCATTAGAAAGAGTTGCGTGCTAATTTTCTCACTCAGATCATCCTGAGAGTCTCGTGTTCCAAATAGCCTTTGTTGTGGTGAAGCAGGGGTGTGCCACAGAGAAGTGAATGCACTCCTCAGTGTGACTGACTTGTAAATTTGCCAGAACCAGCTTCTAGACGTACCTTGTTGTAAGTCCTAGACCTCCTTAACTGAGGTTGTTCTTTCCCATTCATACGGGGCTGCCACTGAAAGGACAGAGTAACAGAGCAAACAAAAGGGAGGAGGGTATGTTTTAGGAAAATAGGAAAATAACATGATTAATATGTGATTCTTTCTTCAAATATACCCAGAACAACATTATCCAAAGCCACCATACAAAGAGTTAAAAGTTGCTCAGAAGGTTTTTTCTATAATCTAATGAACATAATTTTAATTTTATCCTTTACCAGTAAATTTGATCTAGCCACAAAGGTATGTAGATCATTTGCAGCCAGCATTTTCAAGGCAAAAAAGCCCAAACCATCAAAAGCAATGCAAGAGTTCCTCGGTGTTTTTTCTGTTGAGCTGAATTACTTTGCCCTGAGTTGATGTTTTAGCTGTCTTTAGTTATCTATTTAGCAAATTTTGACCTAAGCTAATTTCATTAATACTTTTAGGCTGTAATGTTCTTTGATCAGATATCGGAGAGCTTTTTTACTTCTCATGATATCTGAACTCAGCTATGAGTAAAGCTTTCAATGCGGTCACTGGTAATCTGACCTCCTTTCACATGACATGACCACAAGCTGAACTCTGCAATGAAGGTTTTACTTCTTTGTTTCATCTCTGATCTGAAGTGATATCAGTTTTCCGTTGTTTCTGGAAAAGCTCAAATCCAAGCTAAACTCCAACATGCTCTGTGGTTTTGATCTAAGTCAGAACACGCAGTTCGCAAATCTCAGGCTGCTCTGCTAGGAAAACCTTGACAAGCATCTGCTTCATTTTACTCACCAAAATCCTAGATTAATTTTAGTCACTGCTCAAGCTTTTGGCACACCAGGGGAGTCAAATCAGGCCTGCCCCATTTCTGTACTCTTTTCGTAGCTTGGCAGAGAGAGAAGCTCCTACTGAATTGGTCATCATTCACTCTATGGCCGTGCCACAGCAGCAGTGATTTGTTATTTTTGGGATGTCCCATCCTATCTATGCACACAGCAGGAGGCTGAAGAGGGCTGAGATACCTCCGTGTGAAAGTAGAGCACAGAAACCCTTCCAAACCACACAGGTGCCACAGACTCTGCCCTCAAACAACTGCAAACAGACGTAACCGTGTCTCAGCCGAGCAAGAAGGGTTTCATCCACCTCATCCACCTCATCCGCCTCATCCACCTCCCTGTGCCATTCCCGGGCTGAGACAGGGTGGGAGGCCCTGCAGGACCTGTCCGGGGCAGACACATAAAACCTGGGCGGCTTTGGGTTAGTCCAGAGGGCAGCAGCTGTGCTCAGAGGCACAGGGGAATTGAGGGGAAGTGGAGAGGGATGAGGAAAGATGTCACCTCCTCTGGCTCCTGACCTTTGCAGGGTGGTATCGAGGGTGTCCCCGGGGAGTGACAGTGACATGCTGTGGCTCAGGAGGACTGTGCTGAGTGCCTCGGGGCATCCTGGGAAGCAGCAATATCCTTTCTCATCCAGGTTTGCTACCGCTGCAATGATGGGGTTTGTTGGAGGGTTGATTTGGCATTTGGGGTAGGGGTTTTTTTGTTTGTTTTAACAGATGAGGAGGGAACGTTTCCATGGAATTAGGAGTGAAGCAGTCTGAAGGGAGGGGAGTTGGGCAGGAATGTTTCATTTACAGGAAGGGAGGACAGAAATGAAGAAAGATGAAAGTTAGAGAAGACAGCTAGGAAGAGCTCTGGGAAAACCAGCATTGCCTCTAATCTATAGATCTCACTAGAGCTGTAAACAAGATAATTCAAACCAGTTGCTATTAAACAAGGAAATTTAAATCCTTTTAAAGACTGTAGCTAATGAAGTTGGGAACAAAATTAAAATGAAAGAAAAATATGTAATGATAAGATATCTTATTATTTTATGCTGTTTTAAAATACTTGTGCTTTCTGTCATTATTTTACTGCAGATTGAATAGGAATTACGAAGAACCACTCCTATCAGAAGAGTCCAGTATATAATTCTGGTTCTTTCAAGACACTGAAATATCTGTAGGCCACTTCATCCTATTATTTTAAAGTGTGGGTATAAAATCCCTGTGATGTGTGAGCAGAGTGCAGCTTATTTTCACACTGAAACTCTCCTGCAGGCTCAGTAAGAGGCTGCACAGCTGTGAATGACAGCAGGACAAGGAGTGGAAGGAGCAGTTACCAGTTCTGCTCGCTAAATCCTACACTGACCCGGGATCTACAGTCCAGTTGTTTCTGGTTTTTACTCTGGATGGATTGGCCATGAAATCCCACAGCTGTACTTCTCTGCAGTGAAGATCACACAGCTGCAGTCTTAAACAATTACAGAGGCTGCACATTTACAGACCCCCAATCCCAGCAGGAGCCTGCAGTGTTCCGGAGCAGCCTTTCTAAAGGATTGCCTGGTGAAATGCTAACCACGGGGCAGTCCCTTTAATTTCTATTGCATGCAGATGGCTCTTGTGTTGTTTCCTTTGCTGCAGCAGCATTCTGTGTCAAGGTGACACTGCACCAAACTACCACATGAATTGGCAAAAAATGTAGTGATGATTAGCCTCTTCTATTTGGGTGTTGGTTGATTTTTATTTTATTGATGTCCTTGGGGAAAATCCAATGTGTTTTTTTCTCATACTGCTTTGGATGTAAAACTAATATTGCCACAGATTATTAAATTATCTGGGTACATCTGCTGTTTCCATCTGTTAAGAGAAAGTGCAACTTCATGCTTCTATTTTTTATAAGTGACATTATGTGGTTCACTCTGAAAATTTTCTGTCTGGACGAATCCTTGTGTTACAAACCTGAGACCTCTGAAAATTTACCCTCATCAAAACTGCATTGACAGATACCCCTTTCAGGTGTGACCTCACTTAGATATCCTTACTATGTAGATTGATTTTTTTCCTATGTTTTTAAAGTGGTTTTCTCAGGACTCTGTAGGAATTTAGTATCCAAATTCCACATAAATTCAGTGGAAAATACCAGATTGTGCAGCTAAATTTAGGTGGGGCAGTGGAGAGATGGAGGTGCAACTCAGAGGTCTGCAGGAAGGACCTGAGTATTTCTGGGTACTTTGAGCCATTTGAACCTTTTCAGTCCTTGCCTGATCCCTGGATTTAATCTGAATGCCTTAAATACTGGCCTGTGCAGCCTCCTGCTGTGCTCAGTCTTTTCCCTGGGTGCTCTGGGCTGAGGATTTAACCCCATCCTCTTCTCCCACGCTGACTTCAGGCACACAGCCCATGCCAGGCCCTCCGAGAAAATGCTTGAATGAAGTGTTTGGACCGTCTTGTTCCATGCCTGGACAGAGGGAATTGAAGCCTGAACAGAGTCCTTCGATTTGTACACAAGCTTTGAGGGTCACTCTCCAAGATTCAGGATTTATAGGCTCCCTGCTGGAGGTGATGTCAACTTTTCTGTATCTGATCATGCTTTCCCACTGGGGAAACAAAAACTAAAAAAAAAAAAAAAAAAAAAAAAAGAGTTCCCATGTAAGGAATACAGCTGGAACTATATAGAGCTGCACACTTAGATTTTTCATTTTGAGGGAAAGCTCCAGAAAACAAGGCATCTGCAATAAGGAGTCTTCTAAAACTTGGCCTTACTGGGTGTCATGGTGCAAAGTGTTGGGTTTTCCTGATAGTACCAAAAGAAGTATTAGTTATTTATTCATTTGCTTTAAATCCATGCTGAGAAAAGGGTCTTTTTCCATCTCTTTTGGTAAATAGTTCATTTCCTCACTGCTGTGAGGCAGAGATGGAGTATTATGCCACAAATCAAATCACTGAGGTGTAATTGAAAATCCAGCACTGCCACTCATCTATACCTCTCACTAGAACTGTAAACAAGATAATGAATACCACTTTGCAATTAAACAAGAAATTTAAAAAATAATGGTAACAGCTCATGGAGTTAAAAAATAAAAAAAGGTGAAATGATAAAATAGTTATGCTTAGAGATACTTGACCAGGGTTTTCTTGATTTGGAAATCTGTAGAAGAAAACTCCCCCATGATACATGATAATTTCCAATTTCTTTTCTCAAGTAATCATTATCAGAGGCTTCAAGGAATTCTGTCTTCCCTACATATTGTGAATCTCACTGTGTAAACTATTGTCTTAATGAACCTGTCATACTCTTTCATATCAATATACCACTCACATCCGTGGTTCTACCAGTACCTGACATAGCCATTAAATAGTAATTTTGCTCAGTTTCTCCCATTATTTTCTCTTGTTTTCCACTTAGCTTGAATCAGAATACTTCACCTGAAGTGTCCCACTAATCCACTTTCAGGTTGCTGTCACTGCAACATTCCATGTGAGTGACTCTGTGAGCCAGAGAACACATACTGGGAGAAACCCGAGCAGAAAATGTGCAGTGATGAGTAACATCCAGAGAGCACCAAAAAATAGATAATGTGAAATAAGGTAAGTAAGTATAATGATTGTGGGCTTACAGTTGTATCTGCTTTCAACTGAAGTACTGTAAATAAATGCAGTAAGTACATAAAATCACAAGTGAAATAATAAATAGAGTCATTCCAAGGACAATTATATTTCCATGCTTCTAGAAAACTAGTCTGTATTTGTTACGCTGTATCAGTTTTATAAGGTATCTTATAACTAAAACAGGAACTCTGCATAATTGTGTATTCAAATATGGCAGTAAAAATATGCAAGAATTAAATCCTCTAGGATTATCTAAATTAAATTTGGTAGTTCCTTATAACATTTCTGTTGAACCTTATTATTCTTTTAATAAAACCACCGAAAATTCCCATAGGGAGTCAGTTGTAGAAAAGCTCCACAGCATTGCAGAGATACCACAGATAAGAACAGCCATCCTATACAATCTTTCATCTTCATCCAGATCTCCATTTAGAGATTGAATACTTGGAGGAGTTTTAGACAGCTATGAAGAAAATTTGCAGTTTCTGCGTCATGGTTTCTCTTTTTTTCATCTCATGGTTCAATTTAAATAATTTATTTTCCAGTTTTCTCTTGCCTCTTAAAAATTTTGTTCATGAAAATCATCAAGCTAATTCCTTATGAAAGCAATGATCTTCTTCCAGAAGACTCCTTAATAAACAAATGAACACAGCCCATTTTTCTTTTTTGACTAACAGTTTTCTGTGTGTTGTTCAAGAATTAAGTGATGTCAATCAGGGAAAGGAAAGAAGAAGAAGAAAGTTATAAAAGGCAGAGATCTCTAAATGCCATGTAAAAAGAGGGTGCTGAAATTCTAATAAAAGACAGGAACTGGGATCTAGGACAAAATTTTATTGGATACTACTGCAGGACCAGAACAAAACCCTGATAAAATAATTAGAGGTTGGCCAGTCAGTGCAATTCAAAATAAATGTGTAGAAAGCAGGATATCTTCTCACATCCAGGAGATGATAGAGAAACTAAAACAGTCCAGTTGAAGAAATTTGAGAACACAACACAAAACATATCACATGTCATGTTTGTCACAGCATATACAAACCAGAACAGTGGTCACCCTCGATAAGGAGGCGTGTGGTGGTTTGGAAGTGAGAGAAGAGACATCAGTGCTTTGGCAGACGGGTGACAAGAGCTTTTTTAGTTTAGGAAGGGTAACAGGACCCCAAGTCAGCCAAGATTTTGAGATCTGTCTGCACCCTTGTTCAAAGCAAACAGACAAAAAAGAAAATCAAATTTTTTTGTATTATATCTGGAACGAGGTCATGTATGAAACAGAGGAAATTCAAAAGAAAGCAGATTAAAATAAAAGGATCTGAACACAGCCTTTGCCAGCCCTCTGACTTTGAAAGAGAGCATGTGTGCCCTTTCCCTGCTCTCAGTTAAGAAACTTTCTATTGCAAGAAATTTTACAGAGTTCCCTCAGGGAAAAAGCTTCTTTATATCCCCCTTGAGGACTTGCCATGGCTCAGTGTCCTGCCTTTGCCCCGTGTCTGCTGCCTTGCCCCAGCCCCCTCCCTGTTCAGCCTGTGCTCCGGTGCTTCCCTGTGGCACCAAGCAAGCTGCACACAACTCCACACCTCGGGGGGGCCAGGACTCCTGGAACCAGGGCATCTGCAGGGGTCGATGGACATGAGCTCCAGAGCATGATGGAAGTGTTATTTCAGTAGAAAACGGAAAGTTTCTTAATTTTAAACTGAACAGAGGTTTGCAACACCAAGTGATGTCGGTGGTGCTGAGAACAATGAAATGAAGAGGATGAAAAGAATCAGAAAGTCATCAGATACAGGGGAGGTTGGAGCACTGAACAGAAGGACTGGGGGCTCTAAGTGAGCTTTGGGCATCTGGCAAAAAAACTCATAAAAAGATTGCTTTTTAGCCCCAGTTGTGGAAATTTCAAGTTGAATACAAGGACATGAGATATCTGATAGCTGAAGAAACATTCTTCCTTGTGTGTGGCAAAAATGTACTGATTTGAGGAGTGAGAAACTACATGTCTCAAATTCATGCAAAAAATATAAACCTGTCTAGACTCCAGACTGCAATTTCTGGAACCCCTGTGAAGGACAAGACACAGTAAAATGGATTGGATTTATTAGAGTAGTCATAGTCATTAGACTACAATATTAGTCCTTAGCAATCCTAGATGGATTTTTTGCCAACAACAGTATTGATTCTGAGAAAAATGTGATTAAATTGCCATTTAAGGGTCATTTAAGGATTGGGATATATAATAGGTGGCTTACACTGGCCCTAAATAAACAGCAAACGTCAAGGAAATTATTAAGGCTTTTGCTTTTGCCAAAGATTATAAAAGAATCTCTAAGGAGACCATGTCAGTACAGTTCCTTGGAATAAATACAGATAAGCTTAGGCTAGGGAGGAAAAAAAAGAAAAGAGGTATTTGGCTTAATCTCAGAGAGTAAGAATATATTTTCAAGACCTTCTTTAATCAAATCCACTTTTGCTATATGCAGTGTATTTAAATGAGTGTCTGGCAGATGGCAGCAGTTTAGTGAACAACTTCACAGTTTTCTGTGTGGCATGGGGTAAATTCTAAGTATTTTTGTCTTCAATCTAGCAGGTTGGTAAGAAAAGGGTGTACAAATAATTGCTTACCAAAATACAAAAAACGCGACAAGGCAACGTGAATATTACGATTAGCACTGAGTCATGGTGTCAGCACTATTAAAATGTTCTGCACGATCCCTTGGGAGTGCAGCTACAAGAGACAGATCCAGCAGAGGAAAACGCAAGAGGCTGAGGTCCAGGAGCTTCTATTTGATGAAAGTTGTATCTGTGCCAGCCTGGTGGGAAGCAGCCGTGCTTTGTCTCAGGGTATGAGGGTGCCACCAAAGGGCCCCTGGGGCTGGGACACAAAGGTGCCCGGCAGGGGCTGTTTGGAGTGAAGCCAGGGGCACAGGGAGCTGCGGGTGCTGGGGCCACGGCGTGCGGCTCCTCTGTGTCTGTCAGCACTGGTGTTTGGAGGTCTCGTGGGAGATGCATCCTGTAGTGCTTTGTGCTGCAGGGCATTCATAACCAACAGTCTGGGTAAGAGCATTTAGGTGGTTTGCTGTGGGAACCGTGACAAACTGGTAACCCAAACACTAACGAGATGTTTTCAAGAACCACGTCATCTGGGTGGGATCTGGGCCTTTGGAATGGCACTGGGAAGGAGCAGGTGGAGGCCTCTCCGGCAAGGGGTGCAGGGCAAGTGGATGTTTCACAGAGCGCTGCAGGCCGGCCTGTGCAGGTGCTGCAGGAGCAGAGAGCTTGGGGGTGGTGAACGGGGCAGGGAGGGGAAGGGCAATGAGGAAAGAAAGGAAGGTTCTGGCAAACTTCTTGAATGCACACTCTTCTAAGGTCTAATTTTTTGTTACCTACAAAGTGTGTTGCTCCTGCATCCAAATTTCTTCTCTTCCTTCATTTCTTTTAGAGCTTTTACACTCCTCTCCCCTTGCCTGGTCTCTCCTCGTCCCAAATGGTTGACATCCACTTCCTTCCTCACCTCCTAGATTTTCTCCACCTCTCCAAGCATTTCCTCAAAGCCTTCAGCCTTGCACCGTGGTAGTGACTTTTAGTTCAGGGGTGACTTTTTAATGCTACTAACCTCTTTAAAATAGGGCAGACAAGAAGGATATAGCATTTAGACCAATTTTCTTATTTTATTCCCGAGAATAAAAATTGTATGATCACCCACAGTGCAAAATCAAACAGCTTAATGATCCTCTGGCTGAATAACCTTGGATCATATTTTAATATGACCGGTTGATGCATTGCACATCCCTCTGTCCAAATGGAAAACAACATAGAGGCCAGATTTGCAGCTGATTTAAATTGGCATGGTTTGATTTTATTCAACTGAGTTTTGAACAGGGTCTAGCTGTGCATCTAGAACTTAATATCTCTCCATCCTGCTTCCTGCTATCAAAATATTAATCTCAAAAAAAATATAGATATATAATTCTATATTTTCCAGTTAAGAAATCCAATTACATTAAGGTGAGAGCATGTCATTTTTAATTCTTATTTCATAATCATATTTATATGATATATGATTTTTATATTTCATAATCATATTTAAAGCACATACAATTAATTAATGCAAAACGTCAGGAAATTCAGTTCTCAGAATTTTTTAATGAGATCTCTGCGACTGGGCATACAAAGGAATATAATTTTATCATGTTGAAATAAATACTACACTTATACTAATTTACTTAGTGAAAATCTAGAGAAAGTGTTCTATGGGGGTTGTAGGAGACTGCCTGCTGGATCATCTGCATTCAAAATACTGTGCAGTTTCCTCCTCCTTCTCAGGGAGGTGCTGATGCCTCAAAGAAGTATCAGACAAAATTAGATCATTATATTTTGTCAGGAGGAAGTTCTGTTCCTTTCAAATGTTCACCAACCCTTACTTTTGTGTAAAAATAGGACCTGCTTCTTGTAACACAGGTTTATGCCTTTCCAGTTCTTACTTTCTATGTCACTCTTGAACTGTCCCTTTGTGACATCAAGCTCAGCAATCAGCTGCACGTTAAGATGTCAGTGGCTGGGTAAGGAGTGGGACCACTAGGACTGGAAGATGGATTCCAAACTGCAGTGAAGGAAAATGAGAACCCTTGGAACAACCTCCCCCCTTGTTTTTGCAAACTATTACAGGCTATGTTTGGGTCTTCCATGAAATATGAGCCCTAGGATCCATGCATGCAGACAGAGGAGGGGAATAAAAAACGGGTTTACTGACTGCAGCTTAATTTTTGTTGGGCTTGTTTTTTTTTTTCTTTCCCTTCAGAACAGCCCATGGAAAATAAAAGCAGTGTTTATGTGTTCAGCTGTAAAAATTACCATTACTTGCCATGAGAAGGTCAATGTGTCCTGGAGAGGAACTAAGCTAACAAAGATTGTCTGCTGCCCTTCTTTCCCACCACCATGGGAAAGCTGTCATTAAGAGTCTGGCTCCATTCCTTCCCAGACCCAGGACCAGAGTGGATACCCTCACATCCATCTCGGGTAACACCCACCTCTCAGAGACCATCACACGGTTAAAGTCCCCCTTTCAACCACGCCTGCTTAGGAAAAAAGGCACAGTAAAGACACGTGGACTTTCTTGTACATGTCAGTACTTTAAGGGTCATTACATAAGCTGGCACCAATGTCTTGGCTTTCTAGTCTCTGAGAACTGTGGTGGCCATCTGTAAGATCTGAATTTTGCAGCTGTATTCAATAAGACAGTGTTGGACTAAATCTTGGAAAAAAGTGCCTAATGCCAAACTGTCTATCACTGTCAATTTGGCTGTGCTTTAAACTCACAAATATAAATTTCCCTGAACAGTTGGGAAAGAGTAATAAAGTCAAAATGTCTCATTAAGTAATACATGCTTCAGCCTAATGAATGCATCACTCAGGAGATAAAGGATGAAGCATAATTAATGACATGTGATAACACAGAGATTGTCTGGACCACACTGACCTGTCTTTCAACTTTAACTCTTAGAAGAAAGAGGTTGCTTTGCATAAAAAGGGCAAGTTCATCCAGGGCTTGTACAGACCGGCACTGCCAAATAAACCAGATTATGGCAGTGGTGTCATGCAGATAGCAGCTTTCTGTAAGCTGGCCTTCCTAATTTACTTTATGAGGCAGATAGGGAAACTGCAGTCAAAATCAAATGCAGCCTTCAAATAATAAGTGCCTCCAAATAGTTCAGGCTTAAATCAGTTTTTGAGTCCCTGGGAAAAAGGAAAGCATATAAGGAAACAAATCTTGAAAGTAGTCTTACTCAATACTGATGAAATTTAAGGCTGTCAAATGTCTGCAGGAAGGTGGGAATGAGGCTGATCCTAAATCATTCAATACCAATGAGACTTTGTCTACTGACTTTTTGGCCTCATATTTAAATGCAGTAGTTTTTGCCTTCTGATGGTTAAAACTAGAGCTATCAATTCTAGCATAAAAGCATGATCTAGTAAAACTCATTGGGGAAAAAAAACTTGCTTGTAAAAACTTGTGCTGGCAAATATTTGCTATTGTACCGCTTAAGTTGTAAATCTTGGTTAAAATAGGAAGGAAATTGATATTGGTAGATGGAAGCATAAAAGCTAATGAAATATTGACACTTTTATTTCCTTTTAATTGATATTTAAATCATGCATCATACTTTTTTGAAAGTGCTGCTGCTATTGAAACTTAATTAGCAAGATTAACCTAAATTGTAATGGCAAAAAAAAGTAAAAAAATGCAAAGTAATTAGTTTTTTCTATTACTTAGGCATCATATTCATGGTACAAAACTGTTAAAAAATTCTTCAATTTTGGAAATTTAAACAAAGCAAGAAGGCTAGTTTTTAAAAAATTGAAATATAAACTGCCTTAGGAGGAACTGCAGCTTGTGTAGTCAGTGCTTGTGTGTTGTTTAGTTTGCTCCAAAACATTCAGCTTGAGGTGCAGTTCTGAAGTTTTATAGCTTCATTTTATAGTAAAGGTAAAAAAAAATTTTTTTAAACATTTTTATGTACATATATATATATTTTTATATATATATATATTCATGCCTCAAATATGTAACAAGTGGAGATTGTTTCTAACTGAGCCAAAATCAAACTTGGCATTAAGGAGAGTAAAATCTGCAGTGCAGGCATTCTGACTCTGACAAATGCAATGAAGAAATCTTTCCCTATTCTGCGGTTTTCTCATGATAATCCTCATATCCCTGGAAGTTTGAGTCTAACGAGCAGCCCAATAATCCCTCCAAGGCACCCTGTGATTTCCTCTCCCTCGCCCGTGAGATCTGCAGCCCGCTGATGCACAGAAGTTTTGCTGGGGCTTTGGTAAGTCCGAGGTGCCTCTCCCCTCCCTTGTTCCCCCTTCAGGCGTGTGCAGCCCAGAGCGCCCTTCCAGGCGCGGCCGTGCCGGAGCAGCAGAAGCAGCCTGGGCGCAGCATCTGCTTGGGAGCCTTCCTGGAGGCACTTCCCTGCCGGCTGCTGATGGGAAGCATCTGCAGGACCGCGGAGGGCGGGAGTCATGTGACCTCTTGGGGCTTCGTTAGTGAGAACCAAATTGCCTGGGTCCTCTCCCTCGCCAGCTGCTTGTACAAAACAGCAGGCGAAACGTGAATACACAGGCGCTTCTCAAACACCCGCGGGTGAACGAGCGGCTTCTGCTCCAAACGTGTGTCTCTAGTTTGTATGGGCCCAAATGATGGCCCACTTACGTCTGTGAACAAGAAACACTGAAAAAGAGTGAACAACTCTGATTCTGCACAGCAGGAAAGCAGGTAGCATGAAGGGAATTGTCACAGGTTTCAAACTAGAGCACAGGTAGTGGATGTAGTTGATAGACAAAAGTAGCTTTAACATGGCAAATCTTGTGGAGGAAGCCAGCATGCCTGTCTGCACTAGAATTTAACCCCAACAGCATTATAAATAAGAATGCCTGTTTTCTAAATAAATGAAAACTCTGGTGGTTTAAGATAACATCAGCAGCACTTTACAGTGCCAGCATTGTACCAAAAAACCTGCAAAACCTCATGCAAGATTTATATAACCATGATTAACACATTCATCCCATGCACGACAAAATAAAGCTCTGCCAGGTACTGGCTAGGCTTTCTGTCCACAGCCCAGGGCTGAGTGTATGAGCATTGCTTTTGCCACATTAATGTTAGCAAGAAAACTACAGTTATCTTGAGCTGTTTTTCTGCATTTAGGAGAGACATGTTTTAGCTTGTAAAAAAACAGCTTGCTGGTGAAGTGGGGACAGATTTTGTTCAGATCTCAGTATCAATAGCAAGGACGCATTGCAAAAAGATTGCATTTTTCTGCAGTTACCGCACAACTGAGATGTATTTTGTGTGTAGTAATGTAGGAATACATTTCATCCATTTCTGTTGCAAGACTTTTCTGAAGCAACATCACCAGAGATGAGCACAGTACCTATTTTCCCTGACTCTTTCCTAAGGTCCTCTATACTGACACAAAAACACATGTATCAGACTACGGGAATTTCTGTGGTTTGCAGCCAGGATGAATATAACAACTTGGTGACTATCCAAGAGTATTAAAAATTTAGAGCTTAGAAAAGTCTTTCGTATGGCAATAGTTGAGATACCACAGAGTTTCCTGTTTCTAATGGAAAGGGACTGTGGAAGCTGTTGACAAACATCCTTTTTGTACTGGGAACCCCTGTATTATGTCTGGATTTTGAACTAAGTTCTTCCATACTTTAGCACAAACGTGACATGTGGCCATAAAGCAAGGACATCAGTCATTCACAGTTTCTGGGCTACACAGCATGACTACAAAGTATGTGATGAGGCTGGGACCCTGTCAGATAGATGAAAGCTAAAATTTAGTGTCACTGGGAAGACTCCAGAAGGCATAGGCTAGAGGTCAGGCTGGAGGAAAAAAAAAAACTGAAGGAACCCCAAGGCAGGAGGCAGAGGGGGAGCAGCTTCTCTTTTTTTACAAAATCCTGGAAGACACACTGAAAGAAAATTTGAGAACACAGAGGCTGGACTGTGTTCTGAGCCAGGCTGACTCCCAGATCCTCAAGGAGTCTAAAACAGACAATATTTGGAGTACAGACATGTCCAGCCGGTTGAGGAAAGTCATTGCTCCTTTCCACGTGGCACTCGTGGAGTCACATCATAAGCAGCGTGTCCCGTTTGGGGCATCCCAGGACAGGAGGGATGCTGACAAGTGGTGGGGATCCAGCAGAGGTCCACCAAGATGGTTTTGTTTGGGTCGTGTCCACGTACCGAGGGGCTGAGGGAGATGGGTTTTTGCTCAGCATAGAGAGCAGAAGGCAGAGAGCATCTCATTCATGCCTTCAGCTCCCTCGGGGGTGAATGCTACAGGGAGGACAGACCCTTCTCAGAGATGCAAAGCCAAGGAATGAGACGGAAAAGTCACAAATTGCAGCTAGGGAAACACGAAACACTGCCTGTGCCATACTCCCCAGTGGGTAAGTGGGGAATGAGCCTTACTACAAGTGGTAACCAAGGGGTAAATGTCTCAGCAGGTGGGGTAAGCTTTGCATTGGTCCCAGGGCCAGGGAGGAGGATTGAGGAGTAAAGCACTTAAAACTTGCCATATTTTTTGATACATTATCTTATTTTTATACTTCAACACCAGAAATAAAACACCCTTATCTTCCACTCACAAAGTTAAACACCACCTGGCTCTGTTTGTGGTTGTACTTCAAGTGGGGATTGGGCATCTTTGAGGGGATGGTCATCAGATCTAGTTTGTCAAAAATGAAGAAAAAAAAATCCAAATTTGTAATAGCCAGATTTTCAGAGTATTTGTACGGCAGGTTGCTTGTTGCAGTATTTCTGTGCTTGCAGATGGAAAGCCCAAAGAGGGCCTTGGCTCTGCCTTGGGCACAAGTGCAGATGTCGAAATTGTCTGTAGGCAGTTTCTCATGTGGCCAAAGAATGCTATCTACAAATGTACACAGTTATTTCACTGGTATTTAGACTATTGTTTATAAAGAAATAGACAGATATCAGTATGAGAATTTACGTGTTTATAATTTGTTGCCCTGTAGAAAACTGTTTAAGAGAAAAAGCAAGACGGATGTGTAATAAGCCTGTTCCATTTTATTTCTCAGATTTCATTTGGTTTGTTTATTTATTTATTTATCTATTTGATTTTCCCCTCAGCTGTACCTACTGGAAAATACTCATGAGATGTTTGTTCTGAATGCTTTTGTCTACCCTTAGCTGACATGGCCATCTCAAGCACTTGCATACTTGCAAGTTGATAGACCTGGTGTACACACTTTGAAAGTCACGTGTATTGCTCTGAGAGGGTAATTCAAAGTTTTTTGTGCTTTACTGAGAGCCTGGTGTGGTACCTCATTCTTTTGGTGTGTTCTGTTTGAAGACTGGCTTCCTTTCCTGTGTTTTGTTTTGTTTATTCATAAGCCAAAGTAATTCTTCTGCCTAATTGAGTTGCTTTGTTAATGAAACAAGGAGGTTTTTAAGTTTACGTGTTCCTATTTATAAAATAGGCCAGGGTTTATTGTCTTCAGCTATAGCATCCCATGTTGTGAACTGCAGCCACTTACAGCTTTTTCTCCTGCTTAGTCCTTTCTTACTGGCACAACTCACACCAGCACTGTTCGGGGGACTGAGGCAAATGGCTTTGGCTTAGGGGTCAGTTTGGAAGCACATTCTTAACTTCTCAGTGGTTTCCATTGCAGACTAAAATAAACAAAAGTCCTGTCCACTTGCATGCATGCTACTCATGTGAGTAAGGGATCTTAAAAGGTTTATTTCTCTTTAGTAAATAAGTTTTATGTGACCAAAAGAGAACTGTGGATTTTATCCTTGTGCTAATATAGTGACTCCATGGTCTTAAGTCTGTATATTCCATTAAACTTTCTTAAAACCTTCAATTAATTTTATTTAAGCTACATGAGGACTTACAGCTATAAGCACTGTTGCTCAGGAAGATCTTTTCCTCAAACTTTGACAAAAGCATAAGGAAATGTATTCGTGAGAGGTTGCATATATTCACGATAGCAATTATTTCTGTCAACCACAGCTCAGTAAAATATGGTGTCTATTTTCTGAAAGACATCATTATCAAGCAAACCTATGATTTTCTGCTTCAACATCCAGCAGTACTTGGATATGTTAATGGCTTGTATTGAATGCAGATCATTTAATTCCAGATCCTTTTGGCTTTCATAGAAAACTGGCAAATGGAGTAAATATAAAACACTTTTCTGGCCACTAAAACTTTTTATGAGTAGATATGCATAAACATGCAAGTTTCTTTTGATGGAGTTCCTCCCTAAACATGTCAGTCTCATAGAAGAGGGTCAGATCCTATGGAAAATAGGCAAGAATTTGAACCAACAAACCCCGTAATTGTCCTGATTGTGTAGGAGGCCAGACCCAGCAATGGGACAGATGAGCTACTTTGTGCCAGCTTGGATTTCTGAGATCAAATGCAACATCTAATAAGCAGAAAATCCTCCTCATCCGCAGAATCCTGCATATATTGCAACTTCCACTAAAATTGCTTTAAGGGGCACAATAGTCCCAGACCACCTCCTAGAAAAGATTCGTATTGAAAGCTCGGGATATAAACAGATCCCTTTTACAAAACATCCTGAAACAGTAAATTCAATCTTTTTCACCTATGCTCATTTTTATGTTTTTACTTAATTCGCACTTAAAGCTATTGCATTGAGTTTGATAGATATAAAAATACACTCTATTCACTGTATTGTACTAACAAACTGGATACTTCAGCTTTATTCTTTACCTTAAAAAAAAAAAAACAAAACAAAAAACAAAACAAAACAAACAAAACAAAACAAAACAAAACAAAACAAAAAAAAAACCCTTCCAAAAACCTTCCAAAAAACCAAAACTGCCATCTGGGATGATTATTATTGTTTATAAATCTTAAGTAGTTCAGTGCAGTAAAAGCCAATTAGATACTTCTTTTGTTTTAATCTTGTCCTAGAGCTGAGAGAAGTCTTGGCTACAAACTAAACCCTCTAAATCAGGATCATCTTTAGCTGATTTCTTTTATGTATAGGGGATTTCAGTAGGGATGAAAAAATCTACCCATTCATCTTCCATTCATGACAAAATCCACATGTTCATCTCCAGTTTGTTGTTTTGTTAAGAGTGCAAAGAAATGTGAATGACAAACTGTAAAGATGTGACATGGATGATCCAGCCACCAGTGGTAGAGCAGGACACAGGGATTTGTTTGTCTTTAGTTTTGAAAAATAACATTTCTTTAATCCTGTGCATTACCTGTGTTTAAATCACGCTGCAAGACACTGGTGCATGCAAATACAGTTACTGGTCTCCCCACACTGTTCCAGTCAGAGATTAAGAGGCATTACACACAGCAAGTGATAACTGGACCATTGAGGGCACTTGTAGGACTTGCTCAAACTCCAAGGTCAGAGAACAGGACATTTTTTCCTCTCCCATTTCAAACTGAATGCTGTCACAGATTGGTGACATCCAGCAGCAAAATCCAAAAATGAGACAGAAAAATATATTAGGAAAGATGCTTCTGTGGACACAACTGTGTCCTGTGATGACTCTGGAATAATCCATGGCTTATAGCTAGTCAAAAGCTTTGAGGAGAGATAGGATCTTGACGGGAAATTTTTATTACAGCGAGAATTACAAGCTGACCTGAGGGAGTTTTCTTTACAAGAACTGATGAACATGGGATTTACTGACTGTGACAAATAAAGTGTGATAAAGTCATCCAGTTCCCCAGATAACCTGTGCCAACCCTAATGAACAATAGTATAAGAAAAGAACAATAGCTGGCATGTTTGTAGGAAATTTGGCTTATTGCTTCTTCTAACTCATTTGTGTGTGACAGATTTTATATTTTTGAGCTATAAAAGTAAGGCTTAAAAGTGCAACTCCCTTAAAGGCTGGAAGCACATGCAGATGGCAGCTTTGGCCAGTGTGAGAGATGGAGCCTGGACTTGCAGAGCTGTCAATGCCCCGGGGCTGGGCACCTGTTCCTGGTGCCCACAAACATGGTGTGGGTTATTCACCTGCTCACTCAGTGGGGCATTTGAATTTTCTGGGTTGCAACACTGTGCCTGCCAGTCTGAGTAATGCTGAGGTTTCTTGTGTTTGCAGGTCCCCTGTTCAGTGGTCAGAGGGCTTGCTTTCACCTATGAAACTTGTGCATGATTTTCTGCTTGAGCTGGTGTTTTAAAGTGCTCGGTTTGACCTCATGTATCTTCTCGGCCACCTCTGAGGTCTCATAGGGTGCACTGCTCACTGCACTGATCCTGAGTTTGTTCTGTATCCTGCTTTTCCATTATGGCCACTGAATACTGAATTGCTATCAGCAACACTTAGCAGCCTCAGACCATTTCAAATCTGGTTTAAGAGCCTCCTTGGTAAAGCAGTGCTTCATCTGGGGTCTGCAGCAACTTGCACAAGGCTGCTAGCTGAAAAGGTGATCCCTTGTTCATTTGGGTAGTATTTTGCTCAGAGACATGCATAAGACAACTACATTGGGCATGATCCTGGAATTTTTCACAGCAGTTGTGCTTTTCTATCAGGTACCTGGCAGCCAGAGAGACAAGTGTGGATCAGCACATGCTGTTGCCTTGTATAACTGACTAGGTCCTGAAGCTGGGAGTTCCTTGCTTTCCTTAAAACAAGATGATCACATGGAAGGCAGCTTCATCACCCTGAATTTCTTGACTTAAGTCAGTCAAGGAAGCCACAGGTAGGTGTGACAGCACCTGGCAAAGAGCTCTGGGCCAGACTCCTGGGAGCAATGGGGAAGTTATCCACTGGCTACACAGGGAGGAGCTGTGGAGATGGCAGAGTGCTTGGGCTGGGAATCATCTCTGTCCATCCACAGAGCACTAATAAGAGGTAATTGATAGTGGCTGTTACATCAGTTGCTGGCTGTTCTTGGATTTTGTATTTGGGACAGAAGTGTGCTGCCCACTGGCCTGAGCCTCTCACACAGCTCCCTCTGGGCAGCTCTAGGGGTGAAATGTAGGGTGGCTTCTGCTGCTGAACTCCCTGTCCCAGGAATAGCATCACACTCAGCAGGAACAGCCGTCACAACCGCCAGCAGACACTTCCCCAAGCACTCACTGCAATTCACTTGCCTAATTAAATGAGCAGAATTCCTTCATTCCACTTCTGGTGTAAATCTGTGATAGTTTTATCAGGAGCATGCTGTAAACTAATGGTGTAATCACCACAGAATATATCTGCCTATTTCCAGAGCATTTGAAGGGCCACAAGGTTACATTTTTATGTGCAGTTTGTTAGATTACTCTCACAGCCTCTTCTCTAAATAGTACTTTACTGCAATTTTAGTTTCTCTAGACATCCTCCAGTTACTAGTGAGTGCTAATTTAATTAAAACATGATATTTTCCTACATTTCCCTGCAGTTTTTTGAATAAGAGTCAAATTCTTCAGCTAATAGTGTCAGGAATACTATTTGTTGACAGATCTATACAAGTGTTAAACCTGCAAACCGTGCACTCATTGAAGAACAAACCATTTCAGTGTAGGACCTGAAGGTGATGAGATGTCTTTGCCCACAGTGACCTTTCCACATGTAGGGGAACACTTACTCTGTCCTTTGTTCTGCTACCACAGCAGAAAATTGTTTCACAAAGTAGATATTTGGGTCCTCCAGTCTATAATTTCCTCCCAAAATGAACAGAGATCTTAGAGATCAGATATTAATATCAGAGATCAATAATATCCATACAAAAAACTATCCTATTAATTTCTTTTAAATCATGTTGTTCAACTGTTTGTAGCAATTATGGTACCTAAAGAGAATTCCAGGCACTTGGATTACATCTTGTCTTCTCTTTCTGTTTCTGTCATCTTAGTTAAAGCTGTAGTCTTCATTTTTACATTTTAATGACAATTTTGTTTCTCTCAAAACTTTGTGAGATGAATAATAACTCTTGATAAATGAAAACAGTAGTAGTATGAACACAGCCAGGCAGCCAAGACAATCTATGGTGACCATCCAAGAGGAAATACATAGTAACAAGATATGATTTGAGTTTCTGGGGAGTGGGTTGGTTGGTTGGTTGGTTGGTTGGTTGGTTGGTTGGTGTGGGTTTTTTTTGGTGGAAGAGCATGAGTATGGTTTAAATACCTTCACAGGACAGGTATATATATAAAATATGTTTATATTTAAATACCTTCACAGGACCTTCCAACTCACAAAAAAGTTCATGCAATCAAGGGAAAAAGTACTTCTCAGTCTGGATTGCTTTTTGCAAGCAAAGAACTCCTAAAAGACTCAACTATTTAAGCCTGAACAACCTCGGGGGTGTCAGCTTTGACTGGCAGAGGTGTGAGCCCACATTCATATGGGTCCAATGCAGATAACCTGTTTGAGAAGTCAGGTGCAGGGTTTGCTGATACATTCTGAGGTGCTGATAAGTGAGATCTCAGAGTATATGCTTTTGAGCAGGCTGAATCCCAAGTATATCTAAGTACATATAAGTCAGTGATGAAGAAAAAGCTTGGGAGGGTCTCCTTAGCTGTACATTTTAACATCATGGAATAAAAAGGGGAAAGATTAAAGAGCAAAAATGGATCAGTAAGGGTAAAACAGGCTTTTAACATGAATTCAAAAAGAAGGACATGCTTAAAAAACTGAAAAGTAATTGCCAAATTAAGAAGTTGTGATTTGAACTGCAATATATGTAGCATATAAAATGTATATTTCTGGTCTGGACGTGTACTGCTCCCCTCTTGTCTCAACTTTACTGAAAATGTCTCTCTCTGCACATTAAACAGACTGCCTCCATTAAAACACGGTAAGGTAAAATTCCCTTTCTGCAAGAAATCCTTGCTTGAACCTCAGTTACTGCCATAAAAACACATAAATATTTCATAAATAATATCCTGTTATGTATTAAGAAAAGAATGATCTATGAAAGCGTACGTTATAAATAAATTTAACCCAGTAAAATGACCCCTGTCTGAAGTGCATTCCCCACTACTCTTTAAAAGTTTAGTCAAAGGGCACTTGTTTCTTAGGCAAACTAATTACCAACTCTGGTCACACCTTGAATGATGTGGCACACATATTGTCACTCCTGGTATAGAGTTTTTGAATGCTGCACTGAAAGATCATCAATTTAAATATTCATGCTTTAATATCAAGTGTATCTTATTTTTTCCTTAGTCTTTCATTTATTTCCCCATTCTAAAAATATCTTATAAAGGATTTGAGTTACACTGCAACTCCCAGCTTCTTTATCTTTAATATATTTTCCACCAATTCTCTGTAGTCAAGGGCTTCAAAGTTCAGGACTTTAATTCTCTTATCTCTTGCCTTATGCATACATAAAAACAAAACTTGTTAACTAGCAGAAAGAGGGTCAGAAGAAATGAAAATAAACTTTGTACTTGTGTGTACTTGCTTCCCTTCCTCCCCACTGAAAGAGAAATAGGAGGGAGTCATTCCACACTTCTCTGTTTGACTAAGGCAACCATTCCTCAATTAATAAAATAAAACAGATTTCCCAGGGGACAAAACATCAGGCTAAAAAAGTAAAAATACAAAAGAAATGTGGGAAATGCACAACTGGTGCATACTTTTAAAAACTGTACTCTATTATCCTGTTTTCTGCGATGCTATCTCCTGTAGGCTATGAATGAAAAACCAGTGCAACCTACAGGTGTACCACCATTTGTAGATTAATTTACATAAACATCACGGGTCTTTAAAGATAGTATCAAAATAATGTAATGTAGTTTATGAAACAAAATGCTGTAACTTTATTAATAATTTTTTTGTATTTATTGAAACAACGTGTGACTGACCAATCACATGCTATTTTGAAAGATGTTAAATCATAATTTATTAGCCTTTTCCTAATTAATCAGAGTAGCTCACTCAGTAAGAAAAAAGGCATTTGCTGGAAACAGACAATGAAACAGTCACAGAGCTGACAGTCAATAAGTGGCCCATCATTTGGGTCTACACTGTGCATTTGTGTTTCCCCTGTTCTGATTACAGATTTACTTGTAATTTGCTGAAAGTGGGCTTAATTTTTTTTATGTGCTAGGGACAGCTCCTCCTTTGTTAACATTAGGGAATCAGTGGAGGATGGTCACAGAATAAAGACAAAATCTTCTGCTGTTGCTGCAGAGGTCACAACCATGAGGTGGCTGAGTCACAGGAAAAGCCTTGCATCCATCCATCCATCCATCCATCCATCCATCCATCCATCCATCCATCCATCCATCCATCCATCCATCCACACAGCAGAAGTATTGATCTGCAGTCTGGCATACTTCCCAAACCCAAGCAATATACCTGTCTAAACCCCAGCCTTAAAACATGGCTCAGACTCTTTGAAGTGACAAGTGAGCATGAAGCATCACTGTAGAAAACAGAGTAACTCAAGCTGAAGAGGTGGATTGCCCTCAGAAAAATTGTGTTGAATAAGGCAGATCCCAATAGGATCATGAATGTCATTCTCCTTTTTTTCAGTTTTAAAGAGTGAATATGCTTGGCACTTCAAGGAAACCAGAAATCCCTCCAGAAACATTAAATTCGAACTCAGCTTTATTCTATTAAGTAACTAATGTGATCCAACCATCCCTGTAAGCACAAAAAGGGCTGAACACAAGCAAAATAGCCCTTTTTACTGAGAATAGTACTTTGTTTTGGACTTCATGGTATCTTTCCCTGCAACAGTCTACAGAGGATGTGAATTCCAATAGCCCATTTTCTAAAAATAGTGAAACACACAGTTAATGTAAACATTCTGCTTTCACTTTTGGACTGTGCTACCCAGGCAATGACAGATGACACTCTTCTAATGGATATACTTATTCCTATCTCTTTTCCATTAAAAAAACCCCAAACCAAACCAATATATTTTGGTACGTAAAGTGTGTTCTATATGCAAAACAGGAAAGTGAGGCAATAGAGTGCAGAGGAGCCCAGTCCTGCAGTAAAAATTATGTCCTGCCTCTCAAGCCTTCCTGTGATAACAAAGTTTAGAAGCTTCCACGTCAACCCAAATGAATGCTGAAGAACATTCCTAAGTGCTTTGATCATAACAATTGTCCTGCAACAGCCACCTATCCTGGCCCTTAATGCTCAGCACGTTTACACTGAGACGATTTTCCTGAGGTCTTCAGAGACTTAGGATACATCTTTGGTCAGAACACTGTGACCCATGTGAGGGTTCCAGACAAGCAAATGAAGTGTAGGAGGACAAAGAACAGCTCTGTCCTCCTGCAGCCAGAAGGCAGGGCTTGGGCACAGCCCTGCAGGAATTCAGCTGTGCTGCTTCTGATCTGAGCTGGGGCATTTATCCTGCCATGGTGTTGGAGGTGCTGGTTTGAGGCTGTGAGGCTGTGAGCCTTGTGCTGGGCTTCAGGTGCGACACGTGGCTTGACTTATTCTGGGCTGTGCAGCTTTTTGACTTTGGTGCTTGCTGACAACCAGAGTTACTTTTGAGTCGAGGATGCTTTTAGCCCTTTAGCTAGAACTGCCGGCTACCAAGAGTGAACATGCAACAGACACTTTTACTCAGTTTAACTTGTTCTATGTCACATTTTTTCCCCGCTGGAAAGGTTATTTCAACATCTTGCTAATTTGTTGCATTTGCTTTTCCTTGCTCCCTGTCTGCTCTCAGCACAGGACCAGCCAATTGCTCTGCTTCATCGAAACCTTTACTGTAAGAAGGCTGAGATCACTCCACGAGCGGTATTAGGTGGGAAGCGTTGCCTGTGTGTTTCGTGTCCCAGTACTCATTCTCTGCTGCTATTTAAGGACAACTGTAAATGATATAGTCATATGTAAACTAATTGCCAGCCCTCAAGGCTCTTGCTAATGATTTATACACTCTGCCAGTATAGTTAGAGCATTTCTACTACAAAACCTAATTTTTTTAACCCAGCTATTCATACCTTTGCCTGCCTTAGTTTTAAAATTGCTCTTTTTTTCAGGTAGCAAAGGTTTACCAAGATAACAATACATTTTAATGACTGATTTTGTAGAATAAACTTAAGAAATAATCTCTGCAGGAATTTTATCATTCCGTTATCTGTTTTTAAGGATGTTGCTTCTTTAAGAATTGAGACCAAATTGCGCAATATTTTGTTTCAACTCCTAATCCGTATTTTCTTCAGTTCCTGTCTCCCCACTCCTGGGCTGCAAATGTAATGAATAGGTCTGATTTACAAGATGGATCATGAGAAAGCAGAAAAGGTCTTCCTGCTGATGTCTGCTGGTCACAGACAATTCCACTTCAGTCTTCCATTCAAAACAGAACAAGCTGCAGAAAATAAGTGTTTCCATGAAAAATAGACAGGGAAACATCTGCCATGGAAATTAAGAGATGCCAGTAAATAAAGAAGCTTCAAAAAAGAAGCTGTCCATCCTCTTTCAACAGAGAGAGGAACAAAGAATATTTGCATCTCTCTAGAGTTAAGGTAAATGAAAGACTATGCTTTTATAAAAACTTGTCTACTCTAATTTCTGGAGTCTTCCTCAATCTGATGGAGGAAACAATGCCTTTTCTAAGCATCCAGAATTTAAAGCTCTCAACCCACCATGATTAAACTCAGAAACATTTCTATCATATAGGACATTCTATTCCAGTTTTAGCAATACGTTTTCTCCAGGGTCATATTTTTCACCCCAGCAAACATGGGCAGATGTGATCAAGAAGAGTCAGAGCACCTCAAATCTGTGTAGTGACATGACATGTTGCAGAGTAAGGGTAGCAAAGAACTTTCTGCTCCTTTTTGGAAGCAATTTGTGAGACTGCCAGAAGAGGAGATTAATCATATGGTTACACTTGCTGCATGTGGAGGAGGTGTAGAGCAAATAAAAGTTTTACTGAATCAGCAGGCAGCTCTCTAATGCTGTTACTTCTACTCCTGGGGTTTTTTTCCAAGACAAGAATTATAATTTATGCACAAGGACAGCAATCAGAAGTCCCTAGATCTGTAGAAGTAATGTGATAGGGCATGTAAAAAATAGTCTTATAATCCCAGATACAAACTAATGTGTATTGATTTTTAATAACGTAAAAATTACATGCAATGCTGGTTTTCCATTCTTTGTTACTGCGTCTTCCTAAGGAGATAAATTTTAATTCAAATGCAATGATGATTCAAGTGGGGATTTCAGTTTGGTCTCCAGTAATCCAATGTTTGGGAAATATGATGCTCTCCCATATTTGAAACTGAATTGTTTATGTACCAACACACAAGGTATTTTTTCATCCTACAAGGCAATACCAAAGTCACTCACCAAAGTCAGAGTAAATGTTTATATATTGGCAGTGACCTGGTTTTTAAAGTGGAAACAATTATAGCAGAAATTGAGGTTTCCTCATAGGATTTTATGATTCAGAAACACGGTTCATGCCATATAAACAAAAATGCTTCCAGCCTAAAAGCATGTGTATCAGTTTTGTAGAATGATGATCCCAAAATGGCAAATGGAAATAAAGATTTATAGTAGACATCAATCTTAGATAGCATTTTCATGTTGCTAACCAGGAGTTGCATAGTATGTAAATGTCATATATAATAAAGGGAATAAAATATGTTTTAGTAGCTGTATTATGCCAGAAAAATACAATTTATATAAATAGTTTATCTCAGCTAGAAAGAATTCAGCAGTGTTCTCAGAAGAATATTTGTTCTATGCAAATCAGATTGGATGTAGAGGACTCAAACCAAGTTGGATGTAGAGAACTATAGCATCTCCTGCTGCATCAATCTTGTTTCCCAAGGCCTGAAGCCTCTCAGCGCTCTACGCCTCTGAGGCGGTGGCCAGGCATGCCGGATCCCTGGCAGACAGTCAAGGACTCCATCCGACACGGAATTTCTCAGTGACTGCACCCACTGGCAAGCTCTGTCCAGCTAGGCTCCTTCTCATCAGCCTCCCCTCCTAGGGTCACTTGAGGCCACAAGGAGCTGGCTCAGAACAGGCTTCTGCCTCACTTGACCACAAAGGGAAAAAGGGTGGAGATGCTCTCACCTTTCTTGTGTATGAGAAACCAGCTGCTCCTTCCGCTGTGACCTCGTGGCTTTGGGGGAAATGTCTTGTTTGGATTCCTTTAGCTTCCTCTCACCATGTGGTCATTCCCCCTGGCAATAGCCACATCTCTGAGTGCCTCGGGAAGATAGAGGTGCAGGAATGGCCAGTGCCTCTGCTGCTCCTTCTTAATGCTCTTCTTCAGGGTGCAACCTTATCTCTTTGTACGTGTGTGGTGTTCCTTCATGTTCAGATGGTCCATCTGTTGGACAGACTGCATCTTGCTGTTTATTTGGGATTCACTGCCTATGCATAGAGTAAGGTCAAAAGTGAATACCGTGAAAATTCTGGCTTGCAACCTTTTCTGAGTGAGCTTAGTAGCGCTTAGTAGCAAGTCCTTGATTTCTGCTACAGCTTTATCAGCTCTAAGAGATACCAAGTCCTGCTGGAAAATCTCCAAGGACTTGAACATATGTTAAAAAAAAAAACAAAAACAAAAAAA
>VYZQ01030200.1:238-16741 GCA_013400655.1 Mystacornis crossleyi
AACTTTCCTAATAAATGTAATTGACCCGATGTAAAAGCATTGGCTCATTTTAAGTGAAGAAATTATGTTCTTGTGTCTCCCTCTTGTGGCACGAAAATATATTGACCAGAAATTGTTAATCAGAACAGAACCATTAGGAAAGAGCACAGCGCTCCATGATTTCAGATTTGTTCATTGCTACAAATTTTCTAATGTTTGTGTTCTAAATTTTTTGTGCTTTTTTAATTGAACTGTTGGGAATTCTCGTAGAGGTGCAGGGAAATTTTCAAGTTAAAATTTTGGCCAGATTTTTTTAAGAAAACACTGTTACTCAGCTGAATGTAAAGAGTGCCCAAAGATGATAAAACGTCTGTAAGTGCCGAACTGATTGAAGCTATTGTGCAACAGGACATATAGTTGAGAGGGAGGTGAAGGCACAAAGCCGTCCTTCAAACATGGGCTAATAAGCATGCAGAATTTATCAGCAGCAAATTCTTAAATCACTTAATTACTTCTGTCCTTGTAAGGTATTGATTAAGACAGAACAAGCACACACCCGGAGCAATCAGTGCATTCACAGAGTTTTAGTCTCTCATTTCAAAACAGAAAACAAAATGTTTAAGGTGCTGTTTTGTTCCAGACTTTAGTACAGCAAACAAGGGAAAATGCCCTTTGACTTTCAGCCAAAGGGTTATTATCTCTTTTTCTCTAACTGCAATCCTACAAACTCACTTGTTCTCTTACAACCTGAGAAAAGATGTATTCTTATATTCTGTAACCTGACCCAGAAGGGATGTTCCAGGGAACCTGTTCTGGCTGTGTGGCAATGCAGGGGATTTTTGACTGCATGAGATAAACAGCATCCCCTGAAGGAATGAAAGAAGGGCTTCAAAACACTCTGTCTTACAACAGAAGCAAAAGTCTGAAGTTTTATGTGTCCCAGGTGAATACTTTAACCTCAGAGCTTTAAAGCAGAAAAATGCCATCTTGTCTAGTGAATAAATATCATAAGTAGAATTGCTTTTATCAGAAGAGGCTGCCAACAAGCAAGTACAGAATTCCTGGTCTGGTAGTTAACTGCATTACAGAAGGCTAAGCTACACTTTCTCCAAGTGTGATGAAGTGCAGATTTGAAAACAAGAGTAATACCTACAAGGGAAATGATCTTACTTGCAATCAGACATAAAACATCTGCACACCTGTCAGACAAAGAGGGTAAAAAAATTTCCAAGTTACCAGAAGCTTTCTGTGAAATCTGACGTACCTGGTGAGAGCATTGGTTTTCCCCAATCACAGCTTGGTAAGAGACTAGATCCTTTAATATTGTCCCTGGTAAGTTCCACTTTCTCGCTCTTGTACACAAGAAAGGTGTTCAAAATACTGTTTGAAATACTATTTTAAATGCTTAAAAAGCAAACTAGTCAGAAAGTAGGTTTGTGCTAGCCCAGCAGTATGCCAGATATGTGTTAATAAAAAGAAAAATGATATAGCACCTATATAAATCAATGTAGGTGTTGAATTGTGCCTAATTTTTATTGTCAATACATGGGATTAGCATTTCTTTCTTATCTATCCTGACAGAACTTCAAGTCTGATTTAGATGTTTTATAGGAATATCCTTTGTTCTTGCTCTGTATTTCCACAGTGCACTTTTTTTGCTAGTGAAATTACAGTGCAAGTGATACCATCTGTACAAAAGCCTATATTTGGTCATAAATAGCAATAAGAATGCCAAATAAAATGTAGAATAAAAGTTATATTTTGGCTGAAACAATAATACAACAAATATTTAACATTATATCTTTAGGAAATGTATTCAACAATCAGTCTAATTTTGTCCTCAGAAACTACCACTGCAGATATGCAAGGCAAAATTTCAGTCTAAGATCCTAAGTTAGCACTTTAAAAAGCTATATTTGAATTTTTAGGTGGAATATAGTGATCCAGAATAACTGATGGGTACTAAGCAATTAAATCATTAAGGTGTTCCCTTTCCTACTACTGGAGAGGTAGAGGGCCGACTGTCCTACTGTGACTGGGAAGCTAAACAGGTACAAAACTGGTATCTGTCTCCACTGGGTGGCAGCCCAAGCTCTTCTCAAACCCGAAAGGAAGAGCTGAAAAAACCAGCATCACCCTCACATATCTGCACTTTGTAAAGCTCTTGAAACTTTTCTGTATATCTAGTGAGTCAGCTGTTGGCCCCTTCATCCTCAGGGACTCATAGCAAAATGGTCTCTCTTCTGCTAATAGCTCTTCAAAAAGGCAGTTCCCATATTGGTTCTTAATTGTGATTACTTCACACAGACTCTTTTTTAAAGTGAAGATTCTGAAATGAACACCTTCACCACGAACACTCTACTCACAGAATTCACTGGAGATATCTAATAGCCTTAAGTAGCTTATCTGGAAACTGAGGGGAAAACCACACACTGTGTCACCCACACAGCCTTGTACTTAAAAACACACTAAAGCACCACTGAACAAAGAGAATCTTTACATCAGTGAGAGTACTTTTGATCTGCTGTCCTAGGAGGCTCATGCCTATCACTGCAGTCATCACTGATGTCTGATCAGCTGTAGTCTTTTTAAGCCTCACAAGTGGTGAGCCTCTCTGGCTCTGCCTCCCATGACACTGGTGAGGGATGCATTGCTAAGATTTCATTCTTCAGTCAGCAAGAAACAGAGGCCACAGCAGCTTCAGGTGACAGGGATCCCACAGTCTTCTCAGGATGGTAAAGAGAAATTGCAGAGTCCTGGCCATGCCACATAAAAAGTAAATTTCCTTAGGTATTGGAAGTCTTTCTGTACTTTCTGTTGGATACAGTTTCACTTTTCTCTTTTTTTACTAATTTTAATGGATTTTACGAGGAGCTGATTGGCCTCACAGTTAATCATAGTTTAGTCACTCTTTCAGCAAAACCCAGCATAATACAAGAAAGAAAATTTTATATGACTCTGGTGTACAAGCCATATTCTTTTCAATAGAAGTCTGTTAGTTTAATCTAAGCTGTGTAACCTTGTATTCTTTCAGACACTTTCAAGGACTCCTTGAAAGAAGGAGTCTGTAGAAGGAGTCTTCCTTCTTTCAAGGACTTCCTGAAAGAAGGAAGACTGTACTTTTTCCTTCTTTATTGTTTTCCTTCAGTAGGTAGATAAGGTAATGGATCCTTTCTTTTTCCTTCGATGGGCCCAGTAAACTGGGTAACACTGAAATAAGACACTAGCTTTGGAGTTTGCCCTGATTTGGTCTCAGAATCACAAGTCACCGTGCTAGCTGCTTCAGAGCTCTGTCATGCAGAAAAAACATATTGTACATAGCTTTTCAAAGTCTTTTGCATCTCCTAATCTCCAGCTCAGGACCTGAGAGATTTAGGAAATCAAACCCAGGCAAGAATAGCCTGTTAAGGAAAAGAATACCCTCTGAAGGATTTGTCTGCCCCTTAATCTATAGCCCTTACATATGTTAAGTTTAGGTACTCAGTTTGAGAACCTAAGAGTCCTTGAAAATTCTTCAGTAGAGTTTTTCTTTAAATGTTTTCAGCTGAGTTTATATGGAGATTGTCACTGAAATGGGTGTTTCATATCAGAAAACACATGAAGGAAAATGAAAGCTATCTTTAGTTTCACAGGATAAAATTTCGATTCTGAAACAGAGGTGTTTCTGATAAAACTTTTTTGGGGAGATGGATGATTTTCTTTTGTTGCATCCAAGCTTCAATGAAAATATCCTCTTGCATTAGTTTCTTTCTTGATCTTGAAAGACAGGAAGAATCAAAGGCTTCTGCATCACTTTTGTGATGCAGGCTGCCCCAGAGTCCAATGGCTCTGATAGTGCAAGCTGATGTAGCTGATTGTAGCCCACCAGGAAAGGTAAAGCTCTTCACACTCCCTCCTTAACCGTACAGGAGATTTCTCATGCTCAAAACAGAGATACACTGTCGTGTGACGGTCAAAGGACAAGGGAAACGGGGCAGATTGCTTGGATGCAATAAGCTGATTTTATTGATACAGAGCTCAGTATTTATACCTTCTCAGCAGTTACTAAAAATAGATTCTTATATAAGCAGTAATCACTATAACAACTGTATCTATGTTTCTTAATAATATTGCAAAACTAGAAGCTAACACTAACCGGCACAGATTTGTACCAAACATGCCTTTCTCCTATGGTGTCTACTGGGCGGTGGGCCTGGCAGTTTTTGGCCTAGTTTGTGGCCTAGGTTTGTGGCCTAGCAGAGTTGCTGCATTCACTCCTGACACGAGCTCAGCAGTGCTGCCACTTCTGCTCTCTAGCTGTATCTCCACAGTACATCATTCCTAATCTCTAGCAGTGGGGTCATGAGCTGTGCAAAAAATCCAGCCAGAGCAAACCACAGGCCATTCCCCGTCAGCAACGCTCACCATGCCACCAGTGGCAACTGTGCCAGCCCTATACTATGAATGCCAAAGCTCATTTTGCAGCATTTACTCAGATTTCCATGAGTTACCTGGAGGTTTGTGGTCACGTCTGGGATGGTGAGTGCTGACAGAATTTTGAGACAACAGGCTTTCAAACAACGGCAACTTTTTTGGAAGAACTTTTTTAAGAGTGAGACCCAGACTGTGATATTTGTTTCTAGAGGAAAGGAGAATGAACATGGACCTCAGCTTTATCTCCATATATTTTAACTGCACTTGAAATGTCTTCCACACAGATGAATTGATTAATGCCTGCAATGAAATAGTGCAGCACACCAAGAGAAGGACTAACATTTCTGTGCCTGTTGCTTTGTAACATAGTATGCTGTCAAAGGGTCTTCTGGTCTTTTGTGGAAACAATCTGAACTCTGCCTGCCTGCAAGTGGGTCTCTGTCCCTCGCCTACCTCATGAAAGAGGGCTTTCACAAGTAATTTTTGTGAAGTGCTTTGCAATTACAACCTGACAGATGCCTAAATATGGGCCATGGTTACTATAACAGAGTAACTAAAATGACCTTTACAGAACCATTTTTGCTGAAAAACCCTCTCTTCTCAGTGTGCTCTGTTTTAATGTTCTCATCTTCTTTCCATTTAATTCTCATCTCCTACCTTTTGTTTCTTTTCATTGATCCTTCTGGACAACTGTTTTTGGGAAAGCCTTTTTATATATCTCTCTTTCCCTTCTCTCTCTAATAGATACCATCATCTTTTAAAGAGCAGGCGCTCCCTCCCTCAGCTAAGTACTATCTTGGCAGGCAACTGGGGAGGAGGAGTCTTCTTTAAAAGGCTCTGAAATTGTGTTGTTAAAAAATATATAAATAAAGCAACAAACCTTTTAATAGGGCTTTGTACAATCATCCCTTTCATTCCCTTATGGCCTTTTGTGCTTCTGGCTTTTTTATTATTCAGTGTGCTTCAAAAAAAATCCAAATGCTTTATGTTAAGCCATTAAGAGTTTATTTGGGTTGAAAATAAATAAATAAATGTGATGCTAGCAGTTGGGACTGTGAGCACATGCACAGTTGCCTGGCAGAGGCAACCTATAGGAGGCACATCAGAAGGCCAGAATAAGCTTCAGTAAAAGACTAGAACAAAGGCATCAGCAGCATTTGTTTCTGGTTAAGTACTTTTGCATGAGCCTGACTACTGGAGTGGTTTACCCAGCTTTTATCTGTTTCAAATTCACCTCAGTCCCCCTAACCCTCTGTACAGAATCACTCCAGAATGTAATTCATGGTAATTACATGGAACACGAGGAAGCACAGGATTTTTAATTTTTTTTTAGATTTATTTTTTAAACGATCTGATGGGAGCATGTGACTGGTTGGTATCCAACATTGCTCCTGGAGCTATTAGATCCTTAACTGTTTTTTCCATGACCTGCCTGATTTTTTGCATGTGTGTGTGTGTGTACTTTCAATTATTTTTTAAAGTGATGGGTATATTTTGTGAATAGCCAGAAAAAGCGTTTTGTTCCTTTTTTTCTTTCTACTGCCTTCCATTTTTGTTTGCCAGCTTTGCCTGTCATCCCCAGAGAATTCTGTATCAGGCTGGTGACTGCAGCTAGGTCCCCTCTCTGTGGATAATTAGTATCAACCTTGCTTCATCTCAGTTCCCTGGTGGAGCTCTTTGGGAGAGAGGGAAGAGTCTTTGGCGTCAAATGCATTATTCGGTTCACATCTTAGCTTCCATGTGATCTATATTTGGCAAATCAACATCAAAACTGAAACCTTCTAACCCTCTTTCTCCACGAGACTGAGGTATATGGCAATTCTTGAAAAGCACATATGTAGACTGCAGCTGGTCATCTTAAATTAATAGACTGCAAGAGGTAGATAGGAGGAACTTCTAGTCTGAGCCTGACTTTGCTGTCTCAGTTTTGAGACTCATGAATAAAACAGCCTGATAATCCTTGTGAAGTTGACTGGAGTCACTGACAGTCCAGACCGCAAAACTTTAGGGAACAGGTGTCCATCCCCAGACAGGATCCGAAGGAAGGTAAATGCCTAAAGGGCACTACCCTTCAGTGAGTGCCATTTTGGGTGTGGGACACAGAATGTCAGGTTGCAAATGACAGAAAGAGCTTCTGGCTTCTGGCACTTAACCTCAAGGACTTCAAAAAACAGAAATCCATGAAACAAAAGGAGAACATGAAACTGTCTCTCCAACACAGTGACCTCTCTACTTTTGCTCTCTTGTAACAATGTTACTGATTTTTTTAGATTCATAGAATATCCTGCATTGGATGGGACTCACAAGTATCACCAAAGTAAAAAAAAAAAATCTCTTGGAGATATATGAAGGAGTATGATCTGAACACAATTTTAATTGCTAGATTCCTTTAACTCATGTAGTTTGGTAGGGTTCCTTATAAAAGCAAAGGATACCTTTCAAAATCTTGTTACAGAATCAGGAACAGAGAAGAAAAAGTCATCAGATACTTGGACTTGGGAGGCTTAATGTTTTATAGGCCTGATTCTTGTGTACAGCCTTCTGCATGCTGGTTCTGACCTATTCAAAAATGGGTACTAGGGCTCAGAAAAGTTTAAGAGGAAGACTTAACTGAGGTTTTCCCAGTCCATAAAAGGGATTATAAACTTTCTGACCTCATAGTGATATGTGAAAATAATCAACTTACTGCATTCTGCAGTATTTCGGTAGGCAGGGTATGTGTTCCTGAAATATAGATAATTAAGTGGAAAATTGAGGTTATTGGGAAAGGGGGAGACTGTATGTATGTTTTTCTATAGTATATTAATAATTTTAATAAGAAGAGAAGAACTTACACTGTAAACTTGAAAATAAAAAATAATACAAATATCAGTGGAAAACTTCCTATTGGGTCCAGCACTTTTTAAAATCTAGACTAAAACGCAATAACAACAGGTGTAGCCTCTTCAGTTATTATGGACAAGTGAAAGTTCCCTTTATATCTCCAATATCTCCAAAGCAATTGCTTTTGGAGAATGGTGCTGCTTGACAAGGCACAAATCTGATGAAAAATTGGTTGATTGTTGGATACTGAAAATAATCATATTTGTTTTAAAAATCCTGAGGTACCTGGACAACTTTACTTGTAAGATCATTTATCATTCATATTTTAGAGGCACTGTTTTCAAGTTTGCATGAAATAAATATATCTAGGTATCTCAAGGATTTGTGTACTTCAAGAAAACTTTTACATTTTAAAAGCTATACTTTTGTTATCCAAGTATTGGTCATGGACCATTCAGCTGTCCTGGAATATAGACTTGGAAGAACCCATGTCACAAACCTGTAAAAGCTTATAAAGGTGTAGATCAAGACCCCAAAAAGAAAATTCAGACTTGAGTTTATTTTACAACATAATGTCCCTATGTTTCATATCTTCCTCTCACAAACATACATCACCAGTGTTTTATAACACCTGTGTTTTAGACTTTTGAAAACATATCAAAAATATTTACTAGAGAACGGTTAAGGAAAAAAATCGAGCATGGGAGAGGATGCCTCGGAGGTGAGAAGTGAGGATGGTTTGGATTGTGTGACAAAATAGGATTCCAGTGTTGGTGTGACAGTTGAAGAATGAAATTACAAAGAGATTAATGAGAACAACTATTTGTCCTTCCAAACCTGGAAACTGTTGTTCGTCATTCATTGTAAGTATGAGGAAAGGTGATGGAATGTCTTGGTGTGAGTAGAGGCCAGTGGTCAGTACTGGAAGTGCTGGGTCTGTATGGTAATTCTTCTCCTATGGGGAGTTGAAAAAGACATTTCTACTTCTCTGCCAAGATGTGGCTTTGTGACTAGTGGGCTAAGAGTTCACAAAGAATAGATGAGTTCAAAATAATATTTAGACTGGTTTGTTTTGGTGTTTTTTTTTTTTTTTTCTTGTTTTTTTTTTTTTTTTCTGGTCATGAAGTAGAGTAAGTCACTGAGTTTCTGCCAGTTTCTTTGATAAGTCTGGAAGATTCTGAACTAACTTCTGCTGCTTAACTGGGCTCCAGGGTTCCAAATCTAGATCCTGCACAAATTCCATATGTTCCTTTCAGATCCCTTCTGGGAGAAAGTAAAGGTTACAATGAGGAAAATCCTGTGCAAGGCTGTAGCAAATGCACCCAGTAGACTAAGCAAGATGAAGTTCTGCTTTGACCTGATAAAGCGAATAAGAGAGTAATGTTAAGACAGAGAAAGAATAACACCCGCTGCCTCCTCCTCTGCACACACACACACACAACTTGTTTACAAAAGTGCCTTGTAGTGACTGCTGGTGGTGTCACTCCGTCCCATGCCCCAGAGCTATCACCGGGCCTCATGGGAGATGTGACTACAGCATCGGACATGGGACTGTTTGTTCACTCACTTTCTGTGAAGAGAGTTTTGAACTGTGTTTTGAATAGACAGCATTTTCTTTGTGTGGTTGGTAAATAACACAGAGCAAAGTTAGTCAGCAAGTTGCATAGCTTCTGCATTCTGATTCTTTGGAGCCCTTTTGTACCAAGCTTGACAGGATGTTTTTAACAGAATGTGACCTCACTGGGATACCAGAGGTAAGGAAAAAAGTTATTGGGGCTGTTGTGGAATATTTTGCACAGAGCTGACAGAAAGTACTGCTTTAAAATGTCTTTTGGAAAGAAGATGGTCGCATGGTGATCCAGTCAACACCTTGTTCAGTGAAAATCAATGTCTTTGACTCCTTTGTAAGTTATAGGACGTCTTAACGAGATTTTCTATTTCCCACGTACGGAAAAAGAGGCTAATTTGCAAATCTCAGAACGATTATGTACTTGCTCCTGGAGCAAAGGCCCAATTCTAGTGACAGAACATCAGAATGTTTTCTTTCTAACACAGAACGGAATAAGCAGATCAGATCCAGTTGTTCATCCAAGTCCTAGAAGCAGCAGTGTGAGCACTGGAGCGGTGGCAAACCCAGCAAGACCAGGCAACAGCAACCTTGTGGACGCCCATCCTCAGTCACTGGGTGAAGGTAAGAAGGAAAAGTGACACAAACCAGTATGATTGCTCTTTCTGGGTCGGTCCAGGTGTGGGTTTTCATCACGGACAGTGCAGCTGAGGCTGCCGCTTGTCGCGCTGCCTGGAGGCAGAGCAGAGGGGGTGCGGTGCCCCGGGGGCTGCGGGCGGTGCGGGCACCCCCTCTCCTCCCTCTGCTGGCCAGCGCCGGGGCAGCGAGGGGGGACCGGCACCTCCGGGCTGCCCAGGGAGCCCCGGCCCGCACCGGCTCCCCAGGGCTTCCCCAGGGCGCTGCTCCAGCCTCTAAGCACTGACAGGATGGGGTGGTGCGAGCTTCAGCCGCCGTAAAAGAAGGCAGAGGAATATGAGTGTTCCACAAGTCGGAGGAGATGATTTAAAAAAAACCCAAACCAAACCAAAACAAAACAGGATGTCAGATTCAGATATTTATACAATACAAAATGTTATAGATGCTTGCTGAATATCTGAGTGATTTGTTTACATTCAGGATCTAGAGTGGTTTTTATAGAAAATGAAAGAAAAATGCATTATTACACAAAATAGCTTCATGAATAACAGGGAGAATAACAGGGATCTTGCTGTTCAGAAATTGAATTAACAATATGTGATCCGCTTTACTATCCATACCAACAGAACAACAAAGCTTCACTGTTTTTGTGGTCAACAACTGTAGGGGTTTTTTCCAGCCAGTATAGGTGACTTAAGAATTTAAAAAGTTTGTTTGCAGTCACTGGTAGAGCAGTGAGAGGAAATGAAGTTCTCATGAAATGTAAAACTGTTCTTCATACTTAAAGACTTTCATTAAAAAGAAATCTAAAAATATGCTTTTAAAATTGGAAAGTTTTGGGTTTTGCTGACAATGAAAGTGTTCTTTGGTAAATGAGGATGGAAAAGTTTGCTCATTTACTTATGACTAACTAGAGTTGCTTTTTACTGTAAGGCACATAAAGAACTAGGGCTTTGTTTTTTCTTGTGATCAGTTAAAAAATGGATGGTTTGAACTACGTTTAGTTGTATAAAAGATGTGGCGAGTGCATCCCTCCTCCCAGTAAGGCAGGGTAATGACTTTGGTTTGACAAAGCTTTTACAGCGATACTTTTATATTGCCAAGCCTGTTACTGTACTTTGATCCATTGGTGTGTGGTTAAAAAAGCTGCAAGCTCTGCCCTAATTAAAGCAAATATTTCTACTGAAGAACCTTCTAGAGAGAAGCATGTTCTGTGAAGCAGAAGTATGTCAGATGGGGATGATTAAAGATGTTAAATTTATATTCACAACTTTGGTATTTGTGTTGCAGTAGTACTTCTGGTCTTCATCACGGGTCAGATGTTTGGAATTGTATAATAAAACCCAAGATTTTATAAAGCAAATATTTAATGATGATATGAGACATGAGATAGCAGTTAAATTAGAAATGTAACAAATTATTAATCATTAAAGTGTTAAGATAGAGTTTTCAGATTTAATATCTGTCTACAGCTGTATATGTACTGAGGTGTTTTTTTAACAGATAATTTTTCATAGTGTCTCATTCACTGCAGATAAACTGCCACCAACAGTTGTAAGCTTGATCTTTTTATGACCTTCAGTCAGGGAGAACTTAGCAGGGTGGGATATAATTTACTTCATCCTGGAATTTGAAGAAAAGACCATAAAAGTTCAATAAAAGTGGATTGTTTCATCCTGACAAAAGCTACAGCGGAGAAACCAGTAGAGGTCAGTGCAGAGTGCTGAAACGGAAGGAGAGTGCCAAGGCTTTGTGTACTTATGCTCTCTACTTTTGATCTTTAACTTTTCTTTTAAAATTGAGTAAAGGCTTACAGTGGCTTACAGCCAATATTCCTATCCTCTTCGAAAGATAGATTAAACACACTTGTGATAATATGATAATGTCACGCTGCTTAAACAGAAAAATTTAAACAACAAAACACATTATGTGGAGTGTTATAACTTGCAGACAGATGCTGGAAGCCTTATTTGGTGGAATCATTACTGAAACCAATGTGTAATACTTATTACGTACATTGCAGTGATAAATACACCTAGCTGATGGCTACGTAGCAAAAAAAAAAAAGAGTAGGAAAAAGGATAATTTTTAGGGAACAAATTTTCAAATATTTGAAGTTAGAGTAACAACAGAATTTTTCTCATTTTTGGTTAAAATTTTGGATAATTATCATGATGTGGTGTTTTAAAAGTCTTTTCTTTGTATATATACATAGATATATAGGGGAATGTGGTGAGGCAAACAGACTGTATATAAAGTTGAATTATCTTTTGTTTCACATTTTAAAGCCATTGTTTGCTCGTGGTTTCCTTTTGTGATTTAAAGCAAGGAAAAGAATCACTGCCTATAGTCAGTGCATGAAAAGATCCTTCAATATATATTAGCTGAAAAATCTCCTCTCTGAAAAGCTTCTGTTCAAGCTGCTTTCTGTGGATCTAGAAAGAGCAACCTGCCTGTCCCCATTCTGTTTCCTTACACTTTAACTAAGTATTTTGGAAAAAAGCTTGCTATTAAATTTTGAATTTTGAATATCAAGGAATTGAAAAAAAAATTATCATCAGATAAAAGGGGTCATGTTCTATTTTGATTCTAATGGCAACTTGCATCTGCTGCCTATGATGGTAGAGAGAAATTTCCTGTACTTTTAAAGAGAGTAGAGCCACAAAAACAGTAAATATTCTTGAAAATCCTCTTCACTTGTTCTGCTTACCTTTCATGTCCTTCTTTAAATTGATTATGGAGGCATTGGAAAGAATCCAACACCTTTGAAATCATACTTTCTTTTCATTTTCTTCATCATGCTCTTAAAAGTGACACGAGCCAGACTCTGCAGCCCTTCCTCACAGGCACTTGTTCTGTGTGCCATGAGCACGAAGGAAGCTCCAAGGGCTTTAAAGGGAGGATTACTGAAAGGGAGGATTCCCTGGTAACTGCAGCAGCTATCAGCTGTATAAACTGAGGCGGGAAGGAGAGAGAGATGCTATAAACTGCTGCTGCATATCTGACCTGTGCTATTTTTGCTTCAGTTCTCTATGTAACATCACATACAGGTCTTCCAATCCATGGATTTTCATGTCAATATCTCCCTTTAAAGTGCTGGATTCATGAAGCTGATGAAGTGCTCATGTTTGAATCAGTGGTGAGACCAGAAGCTCTACAGGATGGTTTCACCAATTATTTTTTTTCCCTAGGGCAAAGAAAACTTAGAAATAAGCTCATTTCTTTCATAACACAGGATCCAGTCTAATAGAGTGGCATACAAGTGATGGTATGTCAAATGACAGTATCAAGTGCGAGTCCAAAATTTTACCAAAACCTTGCACACAATTCCTCTCGGTTCAGTTCTTTAAAACTGAAGAAATAACTTTAAGTACTGATTTCACTTCTGGATTTGATTGTGTTTTGAAAAAATAGTCTTGAATCCAAAAGTCAAATCCACCTTCTTTCCCCACATAATCTTCTGTTGTCCATAGCATTTTGAAAAACAGGATTTTCCAATTAGATTTTACATGTCTCTCTCATTTTTTGTTGGTTAAAAAGGGTGTGAGAAGTTGTGTTTAGATGAGCCACAGTGGAAGTGCTCAATTACAGTAACTGATTCTCTTCAATAGCAGCTATTGTTGGGAGTGAGCCCTCCTCCTCAAATGCTTTTCCTGCAAAGTAGCGCAGAGGTTGAAATTAAAGAATTAAGGTACTATTTATAATACTCTGCTCTGTTTTTAGCCAGTCAATGTTCAAGTCCGCAAGTCCAAGTGGACAATTACATTTGCTTGCTTGTTAAATTTCATTAACATCTGGTCTACTTTTTTTTTGGTTTTTTTTTTTCTTTCTGTAACCTATTGAATACAAAACCCCAAAATTCAGAGACCAAAACAATGTTGCTGAAAACTGTAGTTTAGCCAAGTTTAAAACTCTGCTAGAAGTTTGGTGTTCTTATCTGTATCCTGACCAAAGATAGAAGATTGCAGCCAAGCTGTTCATGACTAAGAAACAGAAGGTCTATCTTATCACTGAAGTTCCCAGTCTCTCATAGATCAGTGATATTTTCTTGATTGTGGTATTAGTCATACATACAGGTATGGTAACACCATGTTCTCATTTTTTTTCCTTCCCTCCTGATGTCTTTGATCTATTCCTTTTTTTGCTGGTTTGTAGAAGTTTTTTTGGTTTTTTTTTTGCTGGTTTGTACAAGTTTTTCTCTGCAAAGTAGCTGTGCATAGTTAAATTATCCTGCCACTATACAGCTACGTTATGTTTGTTTAACTCAGGGATATATTTCTTCATTCTTAGCTCATAAGGGTGTAGGGGTGACTACCGACACCTTTATGTTACCTGAAATGAAGGTATCTGTCATTTAACTATAAAACTTTGTATTCTATTTAGGCATGTATCAAAAAAATGTGGGCTCATGTCCAGCTGGGAAGAGCACTGATTCAGTCAGTGGTGATCAGTGACCGAGATAGCAGCGCTAGTGAAAATCTCTCATGTAAACAAGGAAACTGTGGCATTTGCACCAGCAACTGAATAAATTCAGGCTCCTTACTGGTAATTGCATTATCAATCCGCAGGTTGCAAAATAAACTTAAATAAATTAGAGCCAGTAAATTAGAATGATAAACGTAGGCAAATAAACCGTAATTTCAAAAATTCGATAGGGAGGAAAAACATATAGATTTTTCACCCATTTCATGAATAAATGGACAGCCTAAGCAATTGGTATAATTCTGGGAAATGTGGACATATATCTCATGAAAATGTCAATATAGCAGTTTTATTTTTGGTGGTTCTATCATTTTATTGAAACATATCTATGGGGCCATCTTTATTTGTAATGAGCATTAAGAATCAGAAATGGTGATTTTCACTCATTATATTAGATTGGATAGTGTTGTTGGGTTTGGGTATTTTCCACCTTATCTTAGATTTCTGTTTGGAGCTTGTTACCCACCCTTTTCCCTATGTATCTCACGTCAATACTAGGTTTTTCTTTTTCATTTCTTCGCTTTCTCATACGTAAAGAGCAAACTTTAGATACCAGTCTCTTCTTGGTACTGTTTGACTCCCACTGAAATCCATACAGAGCTGATACAACACTTGAGTGTCTCACACATCCTGGGAACAGGGGAAAAAAAAAAAAAAGCAACCAGCTTACAGTATGTGGGGATCTAAAGCTGAGGAACTGTAACCTTTATGAACCCAACATCAAATCTGAGGATATGTGGTACTAAAGCTTTCTAGAAACTCTGAAAATCGCTCCTTTTCCTAGAAGATTTCTGTTATTTCTCTTACACATATGTATTTCTAAGAGTTTAGTATTCACACTGCTAACTGTAAACAAAATAAGTGTGATTTCAGTTTTTGTAATACATATCATTTATGTTTACAAGCAAAACCACTTCAAAATTCAATCCTATATTTTGCTCTACTGTACAGAATAATTCTTCTGTCAATGCTCTGTAGCACATCAAGGTCTTCTGTAGAAGATGTTTGTGATTAGTCAATATAGTGCAAGAGGTTATTAAGAATAGGCTTCACAGAATAGAAAATATTTAACAAGTACATTTATTTTTCTTTTTCTTACTTTTCCATGGTTTATTTTTTCCTTTTCTACTTTGATGGCACATCTCAGTTTCAATTTTATGCCCTGGGTTTTCAAAACTGTCAAAATACAGTGAATAGCAATGTTATTTGAATACATTATTTTACTATTCTTTGGGGATTTTACATTGGTCCAGGAAAAGAAGTGTGCTCTTCTGAAAACTTTTAATCTATGTTTTTATATGTATTTTATTTTTATCAATACTTGTATTTTAAATTTATATATGTATATGAATCTGTTCAGAAAATTTTGACATTTCTGCAGGAAAAGGATGCTTAGAAGCTCATTAATATATTTTATGGTCTCAACAAGTTAATATGGACATTATTTTTTTCCAGGAAATAAGATGTTAAACTTAAGTAAACACTTCATTAAAATTAGATGAAATATGGATAAAAGTCTGAAAAAATACTAACTGCAGCATTAAACAGCATGAAACTGAAACACATTTCCCATGAACTTGACTCACAGAAATATTTTTTTCTATTTTTCTCAGTAATAATTTTATTAGTAGTGCTCCTATAGAAGTGTTAATCATGTGATCGCATGTGTCAAAAATATTCCATTTTGCTAGCAGATTTATGCTATTTCAGAGAAAATATATGAGTAAAGATTTTCTGGCAGCTTAATGTTGGTGATAAAGATGACCATGGAGAATATGAATGTTTATACCTGGCATGCCTATACCCCGTTCTCTTACAAAAAAGTGATCTGGAGCAGCATGGATTTTATTTCTTAACCAACACAGTAGCACCTGCAGTGAGATGACAGGGTTGACTAGATTCATGTTTAAGGGGAGCAGGGGATGTCATCTGCTTTCACTTAAGCAAGTTTTTTAGCACAATCTCCCATGACATCCTAATATTAATGCAATGTAATTATGGACTGGATAGATGGACAGGTACATGACTAGAAAACAGACAGATCATAGGATTCCAGGGGTAGTGGCTGGTGGCTCATACTCCACCTTGTTTTCTGAGTTCCTCAGGGGTCTGTCCAGAAGCCCACCTTGGTTCAGTAACTTCCTCAGTTGACAGTGGATTAAAATTTTTATGCTGGCTGTGGTGAAGGGTAAAAAAGCACAGGGCTGTGTCAACAGCAGATTAGCAACAGATCAAAGAAAGTTGTGATTTCCTTATACTTGGTACTAATTAGGCCACATCTAGAACAATGCATCCAGTTCTGGGTGCCTCCAATCAAGACAGAAGTTGATCAACTAGAGCACATTCAGCAGGGAAGTATCAAGATGGTTGGAGGCAGCAGCATACATCCTGTGAAGAAACACTGTGAAAGCAGGGCTTGTTTAATCTAGAAAAGAGATGCCTGAAGGTAAAAAAAATAATTTCTAGGCAGAGAAATCCTGAGAAAATTATAGTGTGGCAACTTCTGAAATGACGTTTTCCTTGTAAGTGTGTAGTATCTCCTGCCTCCTAAAAAAGCTCACCATTCATATGCAGCAGGTGAGCTTGGGCTCTTAAGCTGCTTT
>VYZQ01030200.1:19895-30343 GCA_013400655.1 Mystacornis crossleyi
GTTCCATCCATACATCCTGGCACAAGAACCCACCTGCCAGGGCTACCTGGGAGTAACAGTGTGTGAATGGGAATGGGAACAAATTCTGCCCAAGTTCTGAGCTAATAGGAAATGAGTAATCTACTGTTGTGTAAGTAGGTGTCATCACAATGACCGTGATAAGGAAGCCTTGTTGGAAGGCTGGGTATGGCGTCACATTTATTAATTCTTTTATGCAATATGAGAGTTGGCTGACTTAATCTATGGCAGAACAAGGTCTCCTCTGCTCTCAGTTGCACCAACAGACTTTGTCAGTGAGGCAGGAAATTTCCTCTTGTCATTCCTGGTCACAGAGGACAGGGGGAGCAGAACAAGTAGGAGTAGCTGTAGTCGCAGCTGTCATTGCAGCATCAGTGTGGGAGTAAACACTTAGAAACTGCATACTGGAAAAGTCCCTAGTCCTAATTCATGGTTAAACCAGAAAACTTCAGGTAGTCAACTGTTAAATGGGAATGTGCTCTGGTTATGAGACACTGGATTCCACCACAGCTGTAAGACAAAACTGAAATACTACGATCCACTGGTATTACATGAAGAAACAGGTCTTCAAAACCACTGTTCACAATTTTGATTCAAAAAAGAAACAAGAAAACCCTTTCCTAAGTGATTTAAATTTGAGGCTTTAGGAAAATGACATTGATGCTGCCCATTGTTATCTCTTTCACAGACCATACTCAAACCCTTGGGTATGGGTATGTAATGGGTATGGGTACGTACCTCTTAAAAATTAAATTAATGGGTATGTACCTCTTAAAAATTAAAAACTGTGAAACTTGGGTTTTTTAACAATTCTTTAATATTTTGGAAATAACATTCACTTGATTCATTTCTATATTATTAGCTCTTTACAGTACTTGCCTGCAAGTACAACAAAGAAACAGCACGCATAATCATTTCTGTGATTACAGTGTCTACTGCCCAGTTACAAAAACTCCGTCCAGAAGGAAGAGAAAAAATACCACATCCTATACACCTGCTTTATGATCTTACAGATATTGCAATTGCAAAGACATCTGGGTTTCTTCCATTGATTTCTGGAGGTCAGATTTCACGAGCAAAATGAATGAAGCACAATGGGCAATGCTGACTAAGATGGAAATATAATGCTTATTCTTGTAACAAGAAAAAGTTGAGGAGATTGATATCAATAAAACTACTTCTCTTTCTGAAAAAACATTGCAGTTGCCACTGGAAATTTCAGTGTGATTATACAGTTGGAATATGATTATATTCTTGGATGGCTTTTGTTTCTTTGTTAAACGCTACCCAACACCCCATCAAACATATAAGTATTCTGTTACAATTTTAAAACTCTTTTTTAAGTGCTGCTGTAGAAGAGACATCCTTCCTTTAATCAGCTGAAAAATTGACCAGTACTTGTACAAGTTATACAACTGCATCAAAGAATGGCTAGAAAAGGACAACTTGAAATTCTGAGTACCACAGGTTTGAAATGCAATTGATTTGGTAGATAAAGGCAAAATCTTGAAGAGTCAGTGTTTATTCTGAGGATTTATTTCACTTGGAGGAACAGTTCTTAAAGCCCTTTTTAGGTGGTCTGTTCCCATTTAGCTCTGGATATTGGTTACTAGCCTGTGGTGATTGTGAAACAAGAAAACTATGGTGAATTAAATGCTACTCTAAAGAGCTGTGATGTTTAGCCACCTTTATGTACATAATCAGCAGATATATAGTACATGTTTTAAAGATACTTCAGTATGAGAAATCAATGTCATGTACCAGTGTTATGTAAAATGATTAAAAAGCAGAAATTCTTTGCTTTTTAGAGTTTTAAAATATGCAACTTTCTGTTTATATGGACTATGAGGGAGAGAAGCACATTGTCCTCCTTTTTATTAAGCTTTTTATTATGGGAACATTCCTCAAACAAAATATACCTGAAGTAGAACATTCCATCTCCAAAGGCAAAACACATTCTATTCTCAACATACTAGAATGAAGGATTGAATCTTACTTTAAATTATTTGCCTTTTGCCAAAATATCTGGTAGATCTACTTAACTGGATAAAAAATGATCCTGAATGCTCAAAGTACTTTTGTGAAACAAAATGTATGTTATGCATGTACAATGACAGCGGGAAAGGAAGAAGCAGAGATTGCCAAGGACATTCTGAGAACATTTATTGATTGGAAACAAATCAGTGGATTTTTTGTTTTGTTTTGTTTTGTTTTGCTGGATTGTTTTTTTCTTCTCCATATTATACGAAGTGGTCTCTGTCTGGGTGTAATTTTTACTTTTTAGTGCCATCTGCACCTGTGGCCTTTGGACTTAATGTTTATGACAGATGGACTGGACTGTGTTTGCACCATTTAGTGTATAATCCTTCTGTATGTATCTATGCCATGCTAGGCAGTGGCACTGGCCCAATGGGCATATTTATTAGTGCAGACTTCCTGTCTGCTTCCATTGTTCTGTTGCAGTGTCCTTTGAGCCTAATGGACCTTGCTTTGTGCTGGGCCCACCTACAAAATATTGTTTCTGATTCGTGCCAGATTATCTATTGCAGACTCTGAATTTTTTCTTCTCTAACACGTTTGCCAACTAGAACGCTTAAAATGGATCAATTCCATATTGTAAATGCTCTTCCTCTCCTCTCAGCCTGCAAGCTTCATTTTGGAACAAGCTTGCTAGCTTTGTTTCCTGGTACCCAGATACTTGATAAAAGCAGGAGAAACATTTCTATTGAAAAATATCACCTCTCACTATCTGAGCTCCTTTTCTACTGGAAGCAGAAGCTGTCCCCAGTAAGGCAATGGCCTCTGTAAAAGAGGGTGCAATAAACATAGCCTTGGCTGCAGGAGCTTGCTGGCTGGCCCATGGCCTGCAGCCTGGAGCTGGGTGGCACATCCCGTCCCTGCTGACTTCATCGATGCTGTGTGATGTGGGAAAAGGGATGGGCTACTACTGAACAAGAAATGTTGTCTTCTGGATCTGAACAGCAAAATGAATGCAACACTTGGGAACTTGCAATTTTTTTGAGTTCTTTCACTATTTGTGAACCTAACAATCCACAGATGTGATAGCATGAAAAAGAAGAGCAATTCATTATTGGTCATTTATCTAATGAAATCATGAGGCTTCCTCTCTAGTTTTTGGACCTGTTATAGAAAACCACAAACTGAACCTCACAGTTTAGCTGTAGTCCCATCAAATCAGTGGCAAATTTCAAAGAGACAATTAAGAATCAAACCCATCCTTTTCTAAAAATATAATTTTTCAACATATGTATTTTAACAGTTGAAAAGAATTTTAAAAATTTTTTCCACAGAAAGTAATCATGCCTCTGTAAACCCTCTATGGGGAGAGAGAGATCACCTATATATCTTCCCATATTACATAGCAAGACTGTACAGTCTATGTGCATATTATCATGATCATGAGAAAAGGAAACACATTCTGCATCATACATCTGGGATAACAGGGATAGTTTCTGGTGTGGGTATACTTGTCACAACAGATTTCTGCAGGATGAGAATGAAGACCTGTGAGGGAGAATTTATCATTTCACAAATAAAAAAAGCAATTATCAGCAACAGTTTCATGTCTAGAAAAGGCTTACTTACACTATTGAAATAAAGCTGTATAGTAAAAAATAAAAGATATTATAATGGCATATTCATGACTGGGAAGTAGGGAAAAATTATTTTTTAATTCATCCAGTTTAAATTTGGCATTTCTACTTTGTAGTAAAAACCAAAATCATCAAATATATATCTGGAATATATTACTTGTGATCTTGGTCTTGAGAAGAAAGTACATAGAAGTCCATATACAAATACTCGTGTATGGTTTGTATATCTGCCTTTTTCATTCACCTTTAACACTCTTGAATACTCTGCACTTTTGAAGATCAGGTGTTCAAACTGAAATGGTGAAATTCCATATAGGCAATTTTTGAGAAGGAATGTGTATATTTTCAACCTTGAATTTCATATTAAAATACATGATTGAAATTTGAAAATCTCATGGCAGTATGTTTTGCAATCACCTTTCACACCCCAAGCAGTTTATATTTCTTTCTTTTTGTGATATCTGGAAGACTTTCATCAATTTAGCCTCATAGTTGCACATCTTGAAGGAATATTTTTAAGAATGCAGTGTAAAAAATGTGCAAGCTAGTTGTGGGCAAATCCTGTTTAATACCCTTCAATTTAAATTAGCTGTGTGACGCTTCTGATTTTTTTCCCTCTGTTTGCTGTGGCAGTATCACAATTTGTTTCTGATAGATTATTTCTCACCTACTCCATGAAAAACAGTTTTCTAAGTTGCTTTTCTCTGCTGCCAGTCAGTGTGAGGATGAAGTATCTTCTCAGAAGTACTGTAAAAGCTTCAATATCTCCTTATTTGTAAAAGATAATTTATAAATTTTAAGGTGAGAGCAGAGGCTGGTGCAGTGCTAAATCACAGAGGAGACATGATATTATTGAGTGTTTATTTTTTTATTTGCTTTTCTTTCTTTTGCTTTATAGAGTTCATAGCCAAAGTTCAGGACAACAATAGAGATATTATCCAAGTTTGCCAGAACACAGCAGTAATCTTCTCCCACTAAAATCTGTTGGTTACATGATAAGATTAGCTTTAAGGTTATTGCAGTGTTTGAGTTTCTGATTTGAACCCTCTGCAAATAATGACCTGAGGGGTTGTGTCATCATGTAGAGAAGCTACATGGCCATTCAGCTGTGATTATCCTAACTTCAGTGCCAGTAATATACTGTGCCCCAGAACTGTGGAGCTAGGTATCATGTCCTGCAAATGGAATTATTCAGTTAATCACGGAAGAGCCCGGGGACTGAGCTGATGGAAGCACATAATAGCAAGGTTATGCCTATCAAGGATATGCAGCCTAAATCTCCCGACTGTGAGGCATGGTAGAGACAAGTGTTATGTGACGGCCCTCCCTTGTGGATCATCATCATCATATCCCTTCCCTAGACAGCACCTGATTACCAGCCAAGCCAATATACCAGGCTGTCATCATCTACCCTGGCGTCTGCAGGGTTGCATCTGAAATGCACACAACCAAGGGGATTTTTCATTACCTTGAACATTCGAGTCAGCCTTATCTGGCCTTGACTGAACTCACACTTCTGTCAGAGGAACTGTAAGTCTAAAGCACTCTGCAGAACTTTCAAACTGGCCAATAACTACCTGCATATCTCTGGTGACATTAGACAGGAGACTGTGGTCATCTGCAAGCAGATAGACTGGCTTTCACCATCCATGCCTTTCCAGGGGCTGACCAGTGGATTCAGCCACTTTGTCCTGATGTCTCTAAGCTTGTTTGAGTCTGATCTTTAGAAAGACCAATATCCTCATCTCTAACCTTCTGGGGGATTCCACTGATGTCATTCATTGTAAGATCCATCAGGGAAACCAGCTGCTCCTTTTGCCTGCTGAAACACCATTTTTTGCTGCTAGTCCATCAGTGACTTTGTACGGTCCCGCAGACAGGTTACTGTGAGCCACACCTGGCACCTCCTGGGGTGGTTCTGAGCATTGACTGATGGAAGATCTGCAGCTTTTTGCTTCTCCATCAATTTTCTTTTCTAGTATGTCTGGACATACTATTTAATGCCGTTGTGGTGTTCTGTCTTTGCAAGTTATTCTTGTTAATACATTCCTGATGCTTTATACGTAGATGTTAGGAACAACATGGTCTCATCTGTGATGCAATTGAATCATTCCTCATATCTGCTCCTTACGAAATCAAAGAATTTCTCCAATGCTGAACACTGAATAAAAGGATGTGGTGATAAATTTGTCAAATATGGTAGACAGAATAAAGGTCAAAGGATTTTTTTTACAAATACATAATATAGCTGCAGCTGCTTTCCTCTAAAAGTTAATCTCACTTTGGGCTCTCAGGAAACATACTTAAATTCTGAATAACTTCTAATTGAAAGAGAAAGAAAAAAATTACATTTCATTTATGAGTGAAGAGTGTAATACAATGTGATTTGTGCCTCTTTTTACTATTTTAGAAATTATATATTTTTTCTTCTTGTTTTTCTTGTAGACTGATATATACAAATGACAATGTATAAAAAATATTCACATCATAATAAAATTGTTTGAAAAAATAAAAAGAAGCAAATGTAAAAAACTGCAAATACTGGAATAAAAAATGTTAAGAGACTAAAATGAATATACTTGTGGAAACCTTTTGTTAGAGATCTTTAAATATTCTCTTGTTTTAATGAAAGGTCTTTTTGCATAAATACCTCAAGTTTTCATTATTTCTGTTTCTCTTTTTATTAGATATTATCAGGTCCTGCCTGAAAAATAAAAAGAACCCTGTGCATATACAACCCTCCTATGTTTACTTTCTTCCCTAATGGTGGGGAGTAAAGTGGAGGGGGAGACTGTCAACTTGTAGGAATCAGTTTTTTCTCTGTATAGGGACTCATAGAAAGAGTGTGATTAGTTTCTTTAGCCAAAGCCAGTAAGCAGTCCAACAACTTTAAAATCTGTTCTTGTGGTAGTCTTCAGTGCTAGGACAAGCAGTTTCTCCCATGTTTGACAGCCCCACATGTGAACCTCACAGCACAACTTCTGCATGTGACTGAGATCGATATGGCCATCAATGGACTCTGAGTGGGATTATTTCACTTGTCCCCCTTTCTGCTTTCAGCCTTGTTCTTCTGTCTGTTAGCTGGGTTTCTATTCCGCTGCTTAATACTGCAGTCAGTGAGGATGAGAGAGTAATTCATCCTTCGTACAGGTCTTAAGTCTTTCTTCCATCTAGCGACATGTTTTCCCTAAATCCTGTGATTGCTTGGGCTCAAGCAACAGAGACAGATGGAGGTTGTCACATCTACATACAAATGATGAAGAGATGATGGCTATTGGCCATTGACTTGCAGTGGCAGATGCATCTTTAACTTGTGCCTCAGAGGAGCCACTTTTAAGGAACACGTCACCATCACTGGTTGCTGAAAACACAAAAATTGATCCACAGCTCCCATGTACTCTGCCATGGATTCACTGCGTTGAAACAGCAAGCCATTTACACAGCAAAATGCTCACCTAGATAAAGCTAAGCCAAGGAAAATGCGAGACTAAGGAAGTGCTCAGTGCATATTGAAAATGTCTTGGAATATCTAATATCAACATAGAAATCTGAAAAGGAACATATCTTTCAAATGAGACAAATTTTAAGGTGATCATTGCTGCATGTAGATATTGCCAGAAATCTGAATTTGAGAATAAATTACTACCTAATATCTCCTTAACCGAAGCTGATACCAAAGTTAGATTCTTTGTAACATTACTGACAAATTTTATGAGGATCTGGATAACTCATTGAAAATGTCTTCACAAAATGGTATTGATAGGCTAAATTTGTAGATAAAGACTTAGTCATGTTCATGTAACATAAAAAAATGTAGCTGATCAGGTCACTGGGGGATCTGACACCTCAAAGCATTGATAAAATCTGCAGCATTGACTGCTTGTATTTATGTTAAGTGGTATATTCATAGACTCATAGTTGTTTCCATTTAAAATAGTAGCTGCATTATGTTTTCCCTGTGCTACTAAAAAAAAAAAAAAGTGTACTTGTGGGGAACAGGAAGGAAGGGACCAACGAAGGCTTAGAATTTCCGTTAATTAATCAACTTTGCTATAGAAAAATAATGGGTGAAATAGCAAGCAAAATAATATTTATGTGTTTGTGTGTGGAATAAGTCCAAATGTATTAAAAGACTGATTAATTCTAAGTTCTCAGTGGTTAATACTAGCCTCTATTTTCGGTACTCTGATATTTGAGTTTATAGAATATATGTCCTCTTCCTTCTGACTACTCTGTAGTCATTTCTGTTAATTATCATCTGAAAGGCTATGTAGTCCACTTCTAAGTGACATAAAAATACAGTAACTCTCAGAAATTGTCCCACTGATGCCTATGAAGTTATTTGCAAGAGAAACTGCAGGCCAGAGTAAGCAAGGGCTCTATTAAAGGGTTTGAATGGAAGATAAAGTTAAATGTATGTTTGCTTGATATATTCTCTCTCTCTAACATTCTTTTTGTTTAAATCCTTATTTCTTCCTCTACTTATGTTTCTAACTCCTAACTCTTGCTGTTTCTTCTTCCTTTTTTTTTTTTATTTTTCTCTTTCCTCCTCCTAATATTTAATTTTAACAAGATTTTGTGAGTCACACTGATTCCAGGCAAACAAGCCGCTGTACTGTAAAATAAATAGCCTTGAAATGCTACAAAGTAAATCACTTGCCTTCAAGATTAAGCTTAAATGTTTGCTTCAGCTTCATGTCTGAACATCCTTCCACTTAACCAGATGATAGCAGACTTTTTGCCAACAAAACATATCTTTACTAAACCAGGGCCATCTTTCAATAAGAACAGAGCAGTATGATGCCCTCTGCCATCAAAACATGCCTCTAGCCCTATTTATTTATGAGGAGCTTTGTAGTGGATACAAACTGATCATGAATGTTATCCAGCTTTATATAAGACATCACATGGTATTGGTAATCTGATACAGGGTTTTAAATGGATAGCTACACTGCCAGTTTGAAGTGCCAGCATTTTTTTTTTCCATTTTGCTATCAAATGGCATAGCATGAAGAAATAGTCAAGCCTTCACTGAGTTTATGTCTCCCGCAGAAGAATTGCTGTGTCTTTATTTTGCCTTTTATTCTTCTGAAAAATAATAAATATTCTCTATGGGGAATCCTGGAAATAGATTGTTTTAGGAAGAGTAATCTATGTTTTACTCCTTTCACCCAAATATATCTTTTTCATAACCTTGTGTTTCCGCATCTGTTTACTGTATTTTATTAAAATAGTTATACTTCGATTTTACAGGTGTGGAGAGTCTTGAGAAACAGATAGGGCTTCAGACAAAAACCACTGACTTTTCTTGGTGTTTATTCTCAAAGAATTCTATTTAATCACATATACTTGTTATTGCAAATCTAGAGAATCAGCTTTACATGTGGATTAGGTATATAACTGATATTTGCTTCACGCAGGCATGGAAAAATCTAACCTGGTGTGAGAAACCTGAAGTGTGACTAACATCCTGAATTTTTGCTTTGCAACATAATCTAGAGAATGGATGAGCATTAACATGGAAAATCTAGGCTCTTTTCCCCAGAGGGCACCTTTGCATTATTGCAGCTGAAATGCTTTGTGTGCTCTATCACTTTGATCTGAAAGCGAAAATCTGATTAACACTTCTTTGAGTGTTTTAAAGGTAAAGTTAGTAAAGCTTTGATGATTGCCTTGAATCCCTAGTTTAAATCTTTTTAAGACAAGTTAAATTAAGATTCTGGAACTGGTCTGTGCGTGTTTAAGGGAAGGAAAATTGGCCGATTTGTGTTTGACTTACCAGGAAGCAAGTATGAGAAAAATATGGCAGAGGGAACATCTGAAAAAGTGAAGGGAACCTAACTGAAAATTCTGTAAGCAATTAGATGATAGTATAGGTAAAGATGTCTCAAGCCAGAATTTCAATAGCCAATTATTTAGCAAATATTCATTTGCAATTGAAATAGCTTAAGTAGAGATGTGAGTGGGGGCAGGGGGTGGAACTGGTAAGGAGAATTGCACGCTCCATATTTGTATATATGTTTCTTCTACCATGACAGAAAGACCTGTAGGTTTGTATGCTTCCCTAAGTTTGCGCATTAGAGAAATTGAATAGCATGACTGAGTTTAAAAGGGGTGACATTAATGTGAAGTCTAAGGATTCTTTATGTGCATAAAACCATGATGGTTCATTCCATGAACAGCTGCTAGCCAATAAGGCTTTTAAAAAGCCTTTTGGAGACGACACTGAAAATCAAAAGCTTACACTCTCACCGCAGGATTTGTACACTGAATTTTCAAAAATAGGGCACCTCCAAATATATGTTAAAGGGTAACATAAAGGCTTCTTTGGGACTCAGGACGATATTAATTGTATGTCTCACTAACATAGTTTGACCCCAGCCTTTCGCTAAGCCTCACACATCCACTCCTTCACTCCCCTCAAATGGGACTGGGGAGAGAATTAGAACAGTAAAAGTGAAAAAACTCTTTGGTTGAGCTAAAGATAGTGGAATAAGTAAAAGAAAAGCCTCACATGCAGGAAAAGCAAAACAAAGAATTAATTTACCACTTCCCATCGACAGACAGGTATTCAGCCATCCCTGGGAGAGCTAGGCTCTATCGTGTGTAACAGCAACTTGGGAGGACAATGCCAACACTCAAATGTCCATTCTCTTACTCCTTCTTTTTCTCCCTCTATATGCTGAGCGTGATGCCATATGGTGTGGTATATCCATTTGGCCAGTTGGGGTCAGCTGTCCGGTCTGTGTCCCCTCCCAACTCCTTATGCACCCCATCCCACTTACTGGTGGGGTGGGGTGAGAAGCAGCCTTGGCT
>VYZQ01030200.1:31265-48005 GCA_013400655.1 Mystacornis crossleyi
GAGAATTGCACGCTCCATATTTGTATATATGTTTCTTCTACCATGACAGAAAGACCTGTAGGTTTGTATGCTTCCCTAAGTTTGCGCATTAGAGAAATTGAATAGCATGACTGAGTTTAAAAGGGGTGACATTAATGTGAAGTCTAAGGATTCTTTATGTGCATAAAACCATGATGGTTCATTCCATGAACAGCTGCTAGCCAATAAGGCTTTTAAAAAGCCTTTTGGAGACGACACTGAAAATCAAAAGCTTACACTCTCACCGCAGGATTTGTACACTGAATTTTCAAAAATAGGGCACCTCCAAATATATGTTAAAGGGTAACATAAAGGCTTCTTTGGGACTCAGGACGATATTAATTGTATATCTCACTAACATAGTTTGACCCCAGCCTTTAGCTAAGCCTCACACATCCACTCCTTCACTCCCCTCAAATGGGACTGGGGAGAGAATTAGAACAGTAAAAGTGAAAAAACTCTTTGGTTGAGCTAAAGATAGTGGAATAAGTAAAAGAAAAGCCTCACATGCAGGAAAAGCAAAACAAAGAATTAATTTACCACTTCCCATCGACAGACAGGTATTCAGCCATCCCTGGGAGAGCTAGGCTCTATCGTGTGTAACAGCAACTTGGGAGGACAATGCCAACACTCAAATGTCCATTCTCTTACTCCTTCTTTTTCTCCCTCTATATGCTGAGCGTGATGCCATATGGTGTGGTATATCCATTTGGCCAGTTGGGGTCAGCTGTCCGGTCTGTGTCCCCTCCCAACTCCTTATGCACCCCATCCCACTTACTGGTGGGGTGGGGTGAGAAGCAGCCTTGGCTCTGTGCAAGCCCTGCTCACCCCTGTGTCATCAACACCGTTCTCAGCACAAATCCAAAACGTAGTCCCATACCACCTACTGTGAAGTAAATGAACTCTCTCCCTGCCAATACCTGTGCATCAACATAGCATTAAAATTACATCTTAGTACCTAATAGAGAAGTTATACAGTGTCAAGTGTATTTAAACATAATTAGATGTTTTGAAACTGTTCTGAGGTGGTGACCTAATTGTCCAAGTTCATATCTGAATGAATCTGTCTCCTTGGTATTTTTGCTTCTGACTTTGTGCAGGCTGCAGAACTCACAGTTTCAGTGAGCACAGAATGCTGAAGGCAGTAGCTGAAGCCCACTAGTGAAGCTATGTCAAAGCTTCTAACAAAACCTTTCCGCTGAGCTATTTATGTTGAAGTCATGTTGTCAGTTTTTGGGAGAGACTCTTAATTTATACTCTACCTGCACAATGGTTCTGATTATTGATTAGTGCTATGCTATAAGAAAGAAATAATATAGTTTATGGGTTTGCTAGTACTTCAAGCAGTTGTGAAGATTCCATAGTAGTACTATTTTTCTGCACTGAGAGAACCTTAGGTACTAAAAATGTGATATCTCAAAATGATAAGCCAGAGGAAAACAAAACCAGTCTGTTTGCAAAACATGTTTCTGAAGAAATACAGAATAGAATAAAAGAAAGAAAGATGCTAAGATGTTAAAAAGCTTCCTTCTATCTTTCTCTGATGCAAAATTTTCTAGGAGCTAAAGTATGGGAGTGCCACTTCCAAATCACTACAAGTGTTCAGCAGTGTTAGAACTGTCCATGGAAAGGTACATCACATTTCAGGGTTTCTACCCTTATACATTCAGCGCTAAGGATTAAGGAACCACAGATTAATTCTGGAGAGATGAGGGCAAGCTGGCAAAGGTACTACATGCACATGATTTCCAAAGATAAACACAACTAGCATGTGTATATATCTAAGCAAGATATTTTAAAATATGTTTCATTTTTTATTAATTTAAAGCTATTTAAATTGTAAGGGTTTGTGAGACTGGTGTCCTACGTGTCCTGACCAATGCATGGGAAGAAAAATTATATCCCCTTTTAATGAAATTACAAAACATTTCCTCGAGATCTGATCCTGTAGCTTAATAGAATTGTCTCATCTTATGGACAACTTAGCTAATGCTGGTGTAATCAGAGATGGCTGCTGTAGCATGGGTTGGAAATACATCATTAAGAATATAACAGCTGCAACTTCCGCTTAAAATCTGTCATTACATCTTGAAGTATAAGCGCTCAAAATACAGTTCAAAAGAAAATAGAACCTTCAGCTAAGTGACTTTCACCCCTGAAATGGAATTAACAATAAAAATACTGGTGCATAACCTGACAGACTCAGGTATAACAGCTTTGCACTGTGCATTAGAAATGGGCTCCCTTGTGTCTGATGACTGCAGCTATCAGGGCAGGACAGAAGGTGTTTGATCACAGTCTTAAAGTTTATTTTGTACTTCCTTTTGCATACTTGGTTTGCCTCTTGTGTGCAAATATGTTTGCTCTATATTTTAAAAGTGTCTCCTATTAATCTGCATTGACCTTATTTTCTTTAGCAGATTGACTAACTTGTTTTGTGTAATTTACACTGTAAGGACAGCTTTAATAGTTGAATTAGTCAGTATGCTCACTTTTTACAGTACATTTTATTAGACTAAATGTACAGTAGACAGGCTTAAAACCAATACCTACAGGTATCTGTTCAGCACAGTGCTCAGGAAATTAACCATGGAGCTCTCATTAGCATTAATGGGTGCTTAGTGGTTAATTTACTGTGCACCATACTAAAAACATTCCCTCCAGGGTGCTCACCAGGCTGTGTTGGAGATTTCTCCCTGCTGATGGTACTGTAATTGTATTTTATTAGATCAAGTTGCAACTGAAAGATTTTGATTTCGATGACATCTGTGACTGACTCTGAGTCAAAGACAAAACACATGCACCTGTGTTCATTATGAGCCAGCTGTGACAACAAGAGACTCCCCTCAAAGAGTTCTTCTGTAGAAAAAAAACCCAGTATTACAAATACTTCAAATTTCTTGTAAACGTGGAAGGTTACAGCTAATATATTTTTTATGATAAATATTAAACATTAAAAGCATAAACTTTCAAAATAACTATTCAGAGATTTGGAATGGACCTTGAAATTTTAGCTTAGTCTTATTATGCACGTGTTTTCAGTTAAAAAGGGAAGACTTCAAGAAATTAAGATAAATCAACTGGAATCAAGAGTTTGGGAACTCAAGTCTTGAAGAAGTGAAAGTTTTCTCAGTCAGAGGTGCAAAAACTTCCTTGAATTCATGCTCCAGTCCAAGACAAATGCTTTCAAATTCTGTTCTGTATAATGAATTTTAAAAGAGCATTTTCCTTAAGCAGAAAACTATTAAAAAATGTGGAAAGGCAAAAACAAGAAAGAATCTTGTGCTTTGTTGAATAGAAAGCAGTGGGCAAAAGGAAGAAAAAATCAGCCTGTGTCTTTGTTTTAGAAAGAAGATTCTTAAGTTCTTAACAGGACACTAAGAAGGCAGATGTGCTTAAAATTATCTTTTACCCAAAACAGATCCAAATTATATCAGTTTCACTTATTAATGGGACCAATGCTAAATACCAAAGCAAGGGCAGGCTTACTAAATCAAATCTCACTAAGCTTAATGTATGTGTATGTGAAGGAAATGGGAGTGAAAAAGATTATGTTCTTCCCAAAATATTGGTATATAAAATAAAAATCAGACAGAAGACGTTAAGAAATATGAGTGGCACCACAAAATTGTGAAGTAATATAAATGCTAGATACATTTAAGACAAGAAAGACAATAGCAAGCAGACTAAGATGGATTTATAAGTGTGGCCCCATCAGGAAAAAGTTAGAAAATGTTGATGATATGAAAGAGATGGAAGTAAACAGCATAAAACAAAGGGTTCAGAGGTCATGTTAGATCAATCTCAGGTAAGAAAATTATTTTTTTCGTTAGAAGTAAAAGTCAGTCTAATTTGTCTGGACTTCAAAGAACTATGGGGAATCACAAGTTACATTGAGAAAAATGGGGATTAATAGGGAATTCTAGAGTGAACTAGGGAATTCTAGAGGAAATGGTTAGAAGAGAGATGAGTCGATTTTACTTTAATAGCAGTATGTTGCTTGTGTATTGCTGCTTATCTGATAATACAGACCCCAAAATGTTATTTATCCTACAACTCGTTGGCCACTGGGTTTAAGATCTTTTTATTCACCATTGTCTGTAATGCTGTACTAAAGAGCAATTGTTACAGTGTCTGTCACTTAAACCTGTGTCATGGGTGTCACAGATTCTCATAATTCATAATGGTAGTATCATTCTTGTACATTACAGGCTTTAACATCACTAGTTTGTGATATCCATCTATTATTATTTTTTTTACCCTAACCTTCCTCCCCATTATTGCACATGTACATGCTGAAGTGTTTGCTACTGTTAAGTGGTCTTCTCATACCCTGGGTCAGCCTCACATCAGAAAGGTACATTAAAAATGTTTAGGACAGTGCTTTGCACTCTAATAGCTTCTAGGAAAGTTACGAATAAAACTGGGCTTGGGTAGCCTTTTTTAAGACAGAGAAAGTGGTTGCCTCCAGAAAAAGATCTTTCATTTGTTTCAGATATGTTTACAGAATATCTTTATAAAATCTGGAAGCATATTTAAAGTGGATATCTGCTCAAGGGTAGCTAACAGATATATTACCATTTCCAGTTGTGGGTGAACTGTAACAGATGTAATGAAGTGAGTGGTGCAGGAAAAGCACAAAATAAAAATATGGTGTATCACAGCTGGAAGGCTAATATCCTTCTTTTCACAGATACACAGATTGACTACATGTAGTAGTTCACAGCAAGTAAAGAAAGGTAAATGTGGCTTCACTTCAAAAGGGTGATTCCAAAGCAGTTTTGCTGGGCTTGGAATAAAGCTGTTCTGGTGATACAGACGGAAGAAAACTGCAGGCCTTGCCTACCTTTCCCTCCCCAGATGTAACAATTGTTGCTGTGGTTTAGGTAATTACAGTTACATCAGTTTCAAAATTTTTTGAAAGAAAATGACACAGTGTAGCTTTTGTTGTCCCTGTATTTTATGCTTGCTATAAAAATGCAGGGAAAGAAACTTCTACCACTTATTTTCAGAAGTGTCTGTTATTTAAACTCTGTCAACCTATCAACTAATGTTTCTTTGCAAAAGTGAGACAAATTTCTGTTCTAGAAATGACAAAATATATTAATTGTTTTAGAAGGTTTGTGCTTTTTTTCCTCAATCAAGATTTTATTTTCCATCACTATATTCTTCAGTATTAGCAGTTTTGTTAATCTGTTTCTTCTTAGCTTGAGGGGAGATTGAAAATGCCTGTTGAGTGGGTGAGGCATTGAGCAAATAGCACTTGTAGGAAAGGGTAGAAGGCAGCAGCCTGTTCTTAAAAAGCTGTCCTGGTTTGGACAGGTGTCTAGTAAGGAAGGCAGGAGTCCCCCTCCCACCTCGGAATGGAAAAATGTAACCCACTTCCTCCCGAACTATTATAATTTTGAAAATGAGGGGCTTTCAGGCAAATATATCAGAAATAGGAATAACAGGTCTTTACTTATAGATATATATATATGTACAACAAGGCAAAGCAAAAAAACAACAATAACTAAGGCAGTAACAAGTAATAGGAATCAGACCCCAGTGACAGCCGCCGGGGCTGTCAGGCACTTTCCCCTTTGCTGCAGTGATGGCCGGAGCTGTCAGGGGCGCTCCGGAGCGAGGTCGGGGAGCACGGGGGAAAGCTTAACTTGCCCAAGCCGGGAAGGGATAGGAGGAAACTTCAGCAGTCCCTGGGCAGCCGGTCCTGGTGCTTTAGCAGGATTCCCCGGGAGCAGCAGGCTGGAACGCCAAGGATGAATGCAGAAAAGAATCCCGGGTGGCAGGCGAGATGCACAGAACTCCGAGGCCGCAGCCGGAGACTCCGGGACCCCTCGGCAGGCAAGGGGTGGTGCCCGCAGTGCTATGGCGCAGCAAAAACTCCAAAAGCAGCGGTGAAGGATGTCAGAGGCAGGGCAGGGCAGAAGGACAAAAACAGCAGAAAACACGGCCTTGCAGTGAGATGAGTTCTCCCCACTCCGGCTGCAGTCTCCGCTCCCTCCAAACGCCAGGAGAGCAATGAGCACCAAGCACTCTACCCCACCTCTTTTCCCAGTTCTAAATCTCGAGATGTCTCTGCTCCCCCACCTGAGAAGACGCCACCAAGACCAAAAAGGGACAATTGGGCCCCTCCCTTGTGGCTGGCTAGGTCCTTTGTTTTTCTTAAGTACCCCAGCAATCGTTCCTTAACATGGGGAAAAATTCCTTTGAGAGGAGAAGAAAAGAACGCACACACACACAAAAAGAAAACCTCCTCAACCCCCAACAAAAGCATAGGAGGAAATAAAAGGTGCTACATTCATCACTATTATGAAGAGACCTGGAAAGAACAGACTATCAAGAGAGGCTCCTAAAATTGCAAAATATCTTTGTTACATCTGATAAAAATATATGTATGGCAAAATGACAAACTGTTTTCCAGAAATGTGGCAATCCTGGAGCAGACTGTATTAAAGGGCATTTACATCTCCTAAAATATGCCCTTCATTGTTCCCACCAGCTGAAGACATCCTGCCCTATACCAGATGTAAAAAGAAAGTTCTATCAAAGCCCACAGGAAGGCTCGGATGCTTCTGGAAAGAGTAATAAAACTACATAGGAAAAAATCATGACCCTACTGAAGGACATGGAAACCTACTCACCAGAAGCTGTAAAGTCTGATTTTACTCTCTAATTATCAAAAAGTCAACTTGTAAAATAGACAGAACTTGGTTTGCTTCATAACAAAGACCAGATCCATCTTCAGCTTTCATCCTCAGAAAGTGAGGACTGCATATTTTTTGCCTTAAAAATCAATTCTTAACCATGCAAGGAGCTGAAAATGAGAAGGCAAAACTAATGACAGACAGTAGGGTGTAGTATGAGTAAGGATAGTTTGTACATCCACTTTGATGATGAGGAATATTTAATAAACCTAGAATTTTTATACTTAATGATTGCAAATACAATTCTCTGTGATATGCTTTCATCTTTTACCAGTAAAAAATAGTTTGATGAGATGATCTGTTAGAAGAAAAAATTTAGAAGTTTTTCCAGCAGAAAATTCTCGTCTAATGAAATTGAATCATATTGGGGGATGGACAGACACATGCCAGCTAAATTTATCTAAACTGAGATATTGATCTGCACCTACACAGTATTTTTTTTTCCAAATTGCTAGATACTGCTTCACACAAATAAAGTCAAATAATTCACTGTAATGAAAAAGATTATTTTAATATCTTTGACATTTCCCAGATCTTATTCGTTCTGACTTTGCTTCTTCTTTCTCTTTGAATTTTCATAAATGGATATCTCTCACTCCTTGCAGTGTGGACTTAAAAGGAAACTATAAGTTTTCTGATAAATCAGTTTCTATCAGTTTTAAGAGTGCTCAGACTTTCCCTTATGAGACTGTATTGAACCTACTTCCTGTGGATGTAGACATAAACCTTTGTTTTTCTTCGTGGACTTTCAGCTAGAACATGAGACTGGGTAACCTATGTGGTTTTGACACAGGGTGTGCACTTGTACTGCAGCTGCTACAAATTGTTTGCTGTTTGTTAACAGTTGAATTTTTTATCTTTTGTGATAACATGAAAAAGAATTCTTATTTGATCTCTTCACTGCCTGCTATATGTAGAACACAGAGATTGTTGGTTAGGAAGAATGCTTGATGATGGGATGGCTTCTGTACTAGAAACACACATAAATGTTTAGTGGGTACCTTAAATCTTCTTGTAAAACACCTGACATGCTGCTATCCTGCATGGAAATGTCAAAACTTTCTAGTACTAGAATCTGAACTGACTATGAGCTGCCCTATATCACATGACTGATGTCAGCTGAGACAGTGTTCATGTTTTTTCAGGTACTTGCTGATATCCTCATTCCTCACTGAGGTCATATACTGATTTACAATTTCCATAGCTAAGTCAGGCACATCAGCGCACCATGTAATACATATTGCATGTCCACATTGCTGCACAGAGCAGCTTCCTGCACAAGTTGCCAGCACATAGGTGCCTACATCTTAAATGCTGCACCTTGGAGCACCTTGGCTTAGGTGTGAATTTCAGATGTTCCTAAAAAGTCTCCGTAACTTAAAGACTACGGCAGTCAGGTAACATAAAATTCCTCATATACAAAATTTCCTTTTTCTTCTCCCTCCCCTTTAGCCCTCTCTGCTCCACAAAATAAGTACTATCTCATAGCACTAAAGAGAAAAAGTTATATGGGCAATATCATGCCCATATAACATATGCCTAGTATATGGGCTATAGTATCTGAAAATTTTCTGTTCTTATATTGCAGAAAATTCTGTACCTTTTACCATAGATCTGTGATGTCCTTTCCAGTGAACATGTGAAGAGTGGTTTTCTGTGTATATAATCTGTGATGTTGTAGCTGCATGGCATGACACAAATATATCTTGGGTATATTTACAGGGAGCAGAATAGTCTCGTTTAATTATGCAAAAATATTTATCTCCCCTAATACCATATCTGAAAAGTGTATTTCCCTCTCCCACAGTTAAATGTATCCTCATATCAATTTCTCATGTGTAGTTCTCAACACAATGCTTTACATTCTCAAAGTGCTTTAGAAACATTAACTAATTAACTAATGCATGTCATTACAGGCCTGTGAATCTTGGATGTCAAAAGGCAAAAGGCAAGGCAACCAGAGCGAATTAAATAAAACACAGATTAAATTGCCAGCATAGCAGCTCCCAACATAGCAAATTTCTCTACCCTGTGCAAAACTCTCTGATCTGCACTACTCTTTCTTGCTTCTTTCTTCTGATGTGAAGTAACACTGCTTGGTGATAGCCTTTCCCTTCAGTTTAGGTCCCATAACTCACGGCACTTGTCTGCTCCTGCTTTAATACATATGAGCATAAGATTGTACTGTCCTTGAGATTGGTTGGTTGGTTGGTTAAGATAGCATTTTTTAGCAAGACACACTCACTGCTCTGTCTTAGAATAGGAATTAATATAAATGCAGCAGTCCTGATTTCTGATTCATACAAAAATCCTATTTTGATCAGTATCATGGTCTGAAAGTAAAATCTAAATACAAGACAACAATAGGAAATATTTATGTCCTTTGATACAGTTCTGATGTTGAAAGGACTGTCTGCATGAAGGTGTCTGATCTTTTTCCTGGGAGAATGTCCCTCATGTACTGGATACAGCCAGTAGAAAAATAGGAAAAAAGTCATCTGACTGACAGCTTATTTATAATCATTCTCTTTCCTTGGATCTCTTCAGATAGGGACAGAGAGTAAATTCTTGTCTAGATTGCTGTTTGCTTCCAGCCTCCTTTTTCCAAAATTCTTTAAGCCTTTCCCTACACATAAATATATGGCATACTTCTCAAGCGATCCAGCTAAATGCTCTTCATTCAAAGAAGAGTTCCTCATGTGTAACGGTGCTGCATTTTCTTGCCTGGAACCAACCTTTTTCATATGAAACTGAATGTAACCTCCATTTGACCAAAATAAAGACCCTTTTTGCAGTAACTGGACATATTCTCTCTCAGTTACACTGAGAAAAAACATTTTGTGCACAGACTGATGAATTTCTGTGGTTTCACAGGAGATGGTAAAGCCAATCTGCTGAGGGGATAGGTGGATTGTTCAGCACAATTCCTCCTCTGCAAGAAGTAGAAGGCATCAGGTCTTACATGGCAAATGAATTCATTCAGAAAATCAGGTTGTGTATTGCTCATTAGATTCCATTTAACATTATAAAACACCCTAGGAGCTCCAGGAAAGGAGAAAGATGCAAAGAGAGAAGGGAGAATAGGGGAACACAGCACAGCATTGGTGTGGCCTTCAGGACAATACAGCAATTCATTTTTTCTTTGGGAATGGCTAGATGGGCAGGTTTTCTGAACTGATGTGTGTTTGTAATACAAAGTTTGCAAACAAAATTACTCGCTGAAGTTATTCTTAAATTTTCTGAAAAATTAGAATTTACTTCAGTGATTTTATCATCTTTTATTCTATATCCTCAAGCTCAACTCTCGAGTATTCCTAGGGGGTAAATAAAAGTTGTAGGTAAAAGGCATCTTAATAACTGCTGGGTAATAACAAAAGTTCTGACAATTTAAATTGATTTTGTACCTCAGTATTAATAACTGCAGAGCCATTATACAGCTATTAATGATGATACAGCTATTATAATTACAGCTATTGTAATAAATGAGGAAATGATTTCACTGGCTTAAGCAGAAACATTATAGTATAATCTATATGAAATGGCAGTTTTCTCCCTCCTGCAGATACTTCATTAGCACAATCATACTTCTCTAGTAGTAGCACCTAAGAGTCCCTTATTGGTATGAAAGAATTCCTGACAGCAGTGCCAAGTTGCTTTGCAGTTAATGTGAAGAGGCCTGAATTATAAATATTTTTGTGACCTTTATGAATGCAACCAGATTGTTAATTTTAAATTATAAGTATATAAACAGGTTGGAAAAGCTGGACTGTAGTGCTGAAAATTTGCCATTAACAAATTTTTTCCCAGAAATGTATGTTCAAGTGATTAATTACTTCATGTTACACTTGTCATAAATCTCCCTGGTGCACAGTGCTCCCCCATCTGTCTGTCTCATCGCCACAATATCTCTTGCTCTAAGTGTAAGTGTAGTTCCTTCTCCAGATATGTGATTAAAGAGGCACCCAGAAAGACTTTAGAGAAAATGGAGGGCAGAGGTCCAACAGAGTACAATGTGCTGTTGATGGAGTTGTTTTGCAACAAGCTTTTAGAGACAGGGATTGTCTTTTAATGGTGCTCACAGTGCCTCATCAAATGGGCTTCTCCCAGACTCACCACCCGTGGCTGAGGTGTCCAATCTTTACCACAATCCAAAAATAACTGTATTCAGTTCAGACATGTTCCTGGTTTTAATTTATCTTTAATAGCATTCTGTAGAGCAAATCTACCCTTTACGTTATGGTTAATAAATAGTGTCCCAGCACAGAGGTTCTAAACAAGCTATTTTGGCTGCTAAGATGGAGACACTTTCTTCAGAGGTAATGAAAGGTTTTATAAAGCTGGGTTGGTCTCTGTCTATCAGATCTTGGGGGAAAATTTTATAATCAAGGTTTAACGAGATAAATGTCTATGGCTGGTACATTCAAGGACATCTTTCTCAGCTTTGTGAATAAAAGATATTATCACCTCATATAAAGTAGGAAAGAGGGATGAGGTGTATGGGCCTGAACTGTGCATCTGGGGCTAGTTTAAGCAACAGTGCTTTGTAAAATGTGATAGTAAAACTAGACTTCCCTGAAGCTTTATTTGGCAGTTAAAAAAAAAAAAGCTTGTTTTATTTCTTAATGTAATACCCACATCTAATATATATCCCTAGGCCAATGCTAGATGGAGGGACTTAATTAATTGAAAACAGTTTGAGATTCTTACAATAACTTTTATCTTAGAAGCACATTGGTAGGTGTATGATCAAGCAGATATCTACTTATTAAAAAACAAGCACCATGTTTTCCTCCTACTGTATACAGCTTGTGCCTTTATATTGCTTTAGCCTTTTAAATTCATAACTAGGCAGTGACTTTGTCTTTTTGGTCATGTACAGATCAGCAAAACCGGATCATCCATTTAAACTAATGCTTCCTTTAACATACTGCTTGAGAATCAGGGGTGTTTCTTGTGGTTTATGTCTTGGCTGTAATTCTCTGATTCTTTGATGCCTATCATTTCTCTTTTTCTCTCTCCTAAAAAAATCCAACCACACCCCAAAAAAATCCCAAACCAAAAAATAAAAAAAACCCAAGAAAAATCTGTTTTTCTTCAAGAGGGAAGTCCTTTGCAAAAACAACAACATACCCACAAAAATCTCTGTTTCAAGCTTCATATTTCTACTTTATTCCATTTAAGTGAGCATGAAACATATATTTTTTTTTCATTTTCTCCCTAAACATGTTCATTCCTATATAACTATAGCATATGTATTGAAATGGAGTACATGCAAATAAGTTGCAATGAAAGCTCTGTTCATAAAAACTTTAAATGCAATACCAAACGTTTAGTCAATTGTTAGTCCCTTTGATTAGATTCAACAGATCAATAGGCTGTTATTTAGATGAATTACTATAATTCTGACAGTTTCCTGTTTGCTTACAGCATATGTTGTTTGCATTTATATTGTAATTTGCCTTGTGATTTGCAATATAATCTTATGGAAACTTCGAATGTTTCCTTGATATATAGGGTCCCCCGCAGTTTGATTTTCAAAAGTCAAGCTCAAATAAACCATGTGGATTTAAGCGGAAGAAAAGAAATTAATAATAAGATATTAATAGAAACTTTTTCAAGGAATTTCAGAACTTTGAGAAGAAAATGTTTGAAATGTGTCTGTGTTGAATACACCCACGGGTCAATATGACATCGCTCATAATTATGGTCTTGAAAACTGACTATGGAGCATTTGAATTAGGAGTTCTGTCACTGACCATTCTGGTGCAATATCGATAACAGACTATACTGAGCCTCCATGTGAACCACAGTCTCTCACCACAAGGTTCAGTGAGTACGAGCAGGACCATACCTAGACACCATCAGGACTTCTCAAGAATGCATTACTTGGAAAGCAGGGATTTGATGTTACCAAAATTTCTGCCGAGAGCTAAATTCATAAGTACTTTTTTCAGGAATTGAAAGTGGAGGTGCAGCAGACCCTCAGGCTGAAACACCTAACATCCCCTAAGTTAGGGGGATGTTCCTTATGAGTGTGTAATACCAGGTTTAGGCTGCCCTTCTGGCTGGCTTTGACTGGGGACTAGAATCTGGGTAATCCTGTGTTTTGAGCAGATCATTAAAGGGATAGTATATTGACTTGAAAAAGTATGAAAAAATGTGAGTTCCTCTGCCTGTTTGCTAATGTAGGAGTGAAGATACAGCCATTCTAACTCTATAGAGTGCTATGGTAGCACTGAAACAGCTAAGACAAAAGTTTGTCTGCATATATTGGTGTAGAAATATTTTGTCTGCCTCTTTCAGGAACATCTACTCTGCCACCCTCCCACTCATCATCACAAAGCTAGAGTTATAAATGCAGCATAAATAGTTAAATATTCAGTTGCTTAGAGGCAAACTGTCTAGGAAGTTTGTTTAATACTTGGCTCGTAAAAGACACAGTTTCAACTTGTTGTCTGAAGTCAGAAGCATCAGGTTTTCCAGAATACTTTCCTATTCTCTCTGTCTGTCTCCTCTCAAAATCTCTTTGTTTTCCTTTGATCCTTTGTCTGGTTGAAGGAAAAAACGTAACATCATTAGATATCAAAGAGAATTTTTATTTTTAATTTTAATTTTAAATTTTATATTTGGCAATGCCAAATATAGTCCTCATATAGTCATCATGCAAGGCATGTGAACTGCTCCAAGTCACCTTCTGGAGTCTGACCACTCTCCAGTAGCTGCCCGAGGACAAATATCTCTGTCTTGAAGTTCAGAGCATTTATGAATTTAGGTTGAATCTGAGTGCCTTCCTACCACAAAGTGTGAAAGGTGAAATGTGAGTTGCTATAGGATAATGGGATGTCCTACAGTGTAGACTGAGCTAGAGGAGGAACAAAAAACAGAAGAAAGATACATGGAGCAGCACGATTTTATAGAGGTTTGAACAAAATTCAGGTAGGATCCAAGCACACTGCAGGAATTTCAAGAGCCAAAATAAAGAGCTGGAACTCTTGGGATATTTTCATATACATTTGCTATTTGAGGAGCTATTGCTTTTAGAATTTTGCAAATTATTAAACACATTAGCTTTTTTTTTATGATTTCCACTGTAGGAGCATGTGTTGGATATCTGCCTACTTGTAACTCCTTTCAGACAGCCATTTCCCTCTTATTTACCGGCTTTTTATCATTTTAATTACATGACAAATGCTACAGATTACAGATTTTTTTCCTGATTAATGTTGCTACTGAGGCATTCACTCTTGGAATACAGTTACAAGAAAAATATGTATTTATTCAATCTTTAGGATTGCTTAAATAATAAAAAAACTTGTCACTTTTTAAATATCCTAGAAAAACATTTTTGTTTTGCCAGATCTTATGCTTCATACAGACGGCATGCACCATGCTAACAGTCAAAATACAGTATTACTGTAATATCAATATTTTATACACAACGATTTCATAAGCAATAACCTTGCAACTTAGAACAATGATTCTCTGTCATAATACAAATAATTAGGGATGAGCATCCTCATTTTGTTCATTTTTGATCTCCTCCTAATCTCTGTAAGTAAGAATATTAAACTCCAGTAATCCATAGATAATATGGTGGGAGTGACTCACCACAGTTGTGCACTGTGATCAAGTTAGTTACCTCAGAGGCATTTCTTTTCCTGCAAATGACAAAAACAATCCAGAGAAGGAAAATAAAATAACTGGGTTGTATCTTCTCTGCTCCCCTACAGTCTTTCTGAAAAACAGGTATTAGTAACAAAAAATTAAGTACAGTTCTAGATGTTATTTGGAGATTTTAAGTAATTCCACCACAAAGGAAAAATCAATAGATTATAGAATTTCAACCAGTCAGAAGCAAAATCAAAAACTATTTGGGCATTTTTATTCTCATTTATTGAGTATCTAAGTGGGACTTTTGTGGGGAACCTCACACATATATAGAGAAGAGTTTAGAAGACATGACATGTAACCTCGTAGCTGTGAACCTACACATCACTGACCTGCACAGAAGTTCTGAGGGTATTTTCTCACATAATGACTGCAAAGTCCAACAAAAAAACTGCATCCTCTGAAATTTCTCACTTGTCTAGATAAAGAAACTCAGTTTTTTCAGTCTTTATTTCCAAATCTTGTTTTCCAAACCTAATTCATTGCTGTTGCTTTCCTCTGGACTGTTTCCAGTTGATCTACATCTCACTGCCAAAAACTCCATGTGATACAGCCAGAACCAAGTAGAGTGGAAGGATGACTTCATGAATCTAACATGACACTCCTATTTGTACACTGCCTCTCCATCATTGTATTTATATATCACAGTATGATGTTTGCTTTTTTCTTCACACCACTGAGGTGCTTTTAAAAACCTGTTCATCTCTTATCCTCCAAACACTTACTCACATGTTTAAATGGACATGAGTTAGAAAGGGCAATTATGGTGTGTAAAGCAATGCACATATTTAAGTATTTCAAGGGTCAAGGCCAAATATTCCTGTCAAGGAGCTGTTATTAAAAAAAAAAAAAAAAAATCGAAGAGCCAACCAGAGTGAAACACACACTAAGCCAATAACAGAATTCTCTAATGTAATTAAATCTTTTCTGATCTGCACTTACATGGGATCCAAGTGTGCCACTGTATGAAGAACTAAATATTGTAATAACAGTATTCTGCATCCCAGATCTGCTGTTGCTTATGGAAAGGAGGAAAAAATTATCTTATTTCTAATTGAATTTCAGTTTACTTTTTAAGTAATTGGAATATATTTTAAATCACTGACTTTCAAGGGTTTTTTTTAAGATACTAGCCGGAGTGAAAGCTGTTTACCAATTAAAAAATTTACGCAAGTGCTTATCATATTCTGTTAATAGACTAAGCAACAATAGATTACTCAAATAAAATGTGTTTATTTTAATTATGTTTCAGAAAAAACCTCAAAATAGTATCTGGTGTTCAGTTTATTTATATTTTGTCAGAACACAATTCAGTAGTTAATGGAAAGTTTAATTCTAATTGTTAATTTCTTCATTTGTGCTATCTCAGATGTGTAAATTTGGGCTGCTTTTTTTTTGGTTGCTTTTCTCTTCTTTGTAAATATTTTGTTACCATTTTTATAGACACTGTAAAGAAGCTTTTCTTTTCATCACTAATTTTCTGAATATTTAATCCAAAATGTCTCCAAAATTATATTGATTTAAAANGAACACAATTCAGTAGTTAATGGAAAGTTTAATTCTAATTGTTAATTTCTTCATTTGTGCTATCTCAGATGTGTAAATTTGGGCTGCTTTTTTTTTGGTTGCTTTTCTCTTCTTTGTAAATATTTTGTTACCATTTTTATAGACACTGTAAAGAAGCTTTTCTTTTCATCACTAATTTTCTGAATATTTAATCCAAAATGTCTCCAAAAATGTGATTATGTAAATAAACGTTTAGTTAAAGGTACCATTATTGAACTGCTTTTAAGGATGCTTGGTACACAACAGCTGACCCATCATGATGTGATTACTCATGTTGCCTTCATTTTCATTTCAACCAGAATGCAGGGTTTTCTTGGTCCTATTGTAAGAGCAGAAAAACAATTATTTTATGCATGACTGATGATAGTGATGGAGACTCTATATGGGACACAGCAGGAAGCTGAGAACTGCTTGATGCTTCAAAATATCGTGTACTAACAGCGCATTCAAATGTTGTAAACCCTAAATATTCAGTCTAATTTTATTTGTAACTTAAGATTTCTAATCAGCTGTACATATTTTTTTTAATTCCAATGACATGCTGAAAAAATAGTACTTTTCAAAAAATATATAATGCATCAGTTTTAAAGCACAAATGAGTTCTGACTAAGTGGATGCTTTACTAGGCAAACTGGTGTTAGAAGTTAATTGGGTTTGACTAGCAAGTCCAGTTATTGGCACAATTTATAAGCTTTTGCAGAATTGTGACCATTCTGCTATCATACAGTAATATGCACAATGTGAGATCTGACAGTAAGTGCTTGCTGTCTGACAGTAAGTA
>VYZQ01030201.1:2914-14165 GCA_013400655.1 Mystacornis crossleyi
GGGGCCCGCGGGCTCTTCGGGCCGGAGCGCCTCGGGCGGCCCCGCTGCCCCCGGGGAGCCGTGTCCCGCACGGCTGCGAGGGGACAGCGCTGCCGCCGGTCCCGGTGTGCACGGGAGGCCTGGTGGATTTGGGGACTGATAAACTCGCAGCATCGAGGTCATACGTCAGGGGTACTGTCTGTTGAGTTTTTATGCTGGCGTTTTTATTTTTTAAATTATCTTTCCAGAAATGGAATTTCCATCTTCTTTCACTAGAACTGAAAGAGCTTTTGTTCATCGGCTCTGTCATTCTCTTGGACTGATATCTAAAAGTAAAGGGTAAGTTTGACTCTCATTTTTCTGTATATTTTCTCTTTTTTAGTGCAAATTTATAGGATTTCATTATCAGCTTTAAAACGACCTTTTTTTTTTTTTTTTAGCTTACCCTGCACTGTTGCAGGGAATGGTACTAGAGAAGAACTTTAAAAAGTAGATATAAAAATAAGCATCTCTGTGCTTTGCTTGATGTCTGAGTAAAAAAACGTGATGTGCTAGTTTGCGATGCAGTTTTGAGGATTTCATGTCCATAGAAAAGTCTTCTCATGAAGATCTGTCCTGTTTTTTTTTTTTTTTTCCACTGCACAAATATGTGTTCAGAGGTTTTCCTTAGAATCTCCTACATTGACAGCTAAAGTGTAACTTAAAGAGTAGCACGTTCAAAAGAATGCTTCTGTGGGGAAGCATAGGAGAGGGTTCGAGTGTTGCCAGCAGGTAGAGGAAGGTCATCCTTTGCCTCTACTCAGCACTGATTAGGCTACACTGGGAGCGTTGTGCCTGTCCAGTGCTAGGATCACCAGGAGGACAGAGACCTAGACTGGAGAGAGTTCAGTGGAGGACCAGCAAACTGATGAAGGGGCTGGAGCATCTCCTCTATGCAGAAAGGGCCAGAGTGCTAGGACTGTTCAGCCTGGAGAAGACAAGGTTCAAGGTTCAGTGTATATAAGTACTTGGAATGAGGATGTAAAGAGGCCAGAGCCAGGGGCTGCTGGAGGTGGCTGTGCCTTTTCTCACAGAGGCTGCCCCTGCCAGCCCCTGCACACCTGCACCAGTCTTCTGTCCCTACCAGGGACAGGCCACTGGGCTCTTAGTGTGACCTTCTGTTCTTACCCTGAGAAATTGTTTTGAAAGGGTTGATATGTCAGTTATAGCCCAGGCTCAAGTTAGTTTCGTTTCAAATATATTTACAATAATTCTTTGCACTTCTGTGTCAGAGTTCAGTCTGAGAAGCAGTGCAGTGTTATGATTAAGTGTTTTGGCTCCATTTCTACGTAATAAATCTTTGATAATGAACATCCTGAGATCTGATATGTTTTACTGGATTTTGTTAAGGCTTGGAGTGTTACTAGCAGGGAGTTTTTTTTTCTGTTCTGCTTATTTGTTGATTTTTAACTTCTGAATCTTTTAAGTTAGTCTAGAAGTCAATTTGGTGTCATAACTCTCAGTGTTGATTGATAAGATGATTGGTAGAGCTGGCTGTATTTTGGGAGACAAATGCAGTGATAACCTGGGCATAGTCTTCCAATGTCTGCAGTGACATGTTCTGCACTACCCCCATGAATAGAGGGTGCTTTTGATGATGACTATGGTGAAGGTTGCATTATGCTACTTAGGACATTATTTGGAAGATTCTAGTTATGGAATTTTATTTTAAAATAAGCTGAAAGTCATCTTGAAAGAATTATCGTCAAAGATCATTGCATGGAGGTAACTAGTTTGCTTATTCCTAAAATGCCTTTTTTTTCCTTTCTCCCAGAAAAGGAGCAAGTCGATACCTAACTGTAAGAAAAAAGGATGGATCAGAACTAAAACGTGCAGTAATGACTTGTGCCTTAACTTCTGGTACAAAACACATTGTTTGTACTTTAATTCAGAATTTTCCTGTCACAAATAAAGAACGAACAGAACTTCTGCCAAAGACAGAACGAGGAAATGCCTATGCTGTTGAATCTGGTATGTTCAATGTGTCTTGTGATATGGACTTGTCAGTCAACAGGACTTGAAAAAATAACCCACCAACCCAACTATATGTTCTGTCTCCTCTTCTGTCCTGACACCCTTCTTTCCAAACAAACCTATTAATTTTCTCGACTTTTAAGTGTTAATATAGCGTCTTTTAAAACTGGGGTCTTGAGGTGCTCAGTCTGTTATGTCACCCACATTGCAATGTCTCCCGTGTATCAAGTTTTTTAAACGATGCTTTTAACATGGGTGTTGCTGTCACAGTTATGACTGTGAAAGTTATGCTGTGTTTCTGTGTACAAAGCTGGCTGTAGTGAACAGAAAACATAGTGGGATGCCTTGTTTTAATGGATATTTCTGATTCATTATGTTTGTGCTTTAAGTGCTTCCTTTGCTAGTTTTCTTAGTTGTTTCATTTCTTTAATAGGATTGCTTAGTGAACAGAGGGAAACTATAATAAAAGTATGAAAAAGCAATTTCTTAGGGATATAGGGTATATATTAATGAATAGTGTAAAATTTGTCTTTCTTTACTTCTCCAGAATGGTCTTTGGCTCTTTTGCTCTGTAAGTCTGTGTTTGTCTTGGTAAAACAGTGTTTTTTAATTTTATATATGAATCTGTTAATTGCATTAAATAATTGCATAACGCCTATATAATTGCATTAAAATTGAGTTTACAGTGAGCTTCTCATTCTTCTGGAAAGTAATTATTATGGAATTATAGAGTAGTATTTACAATACTGACATTGAAGTAGCCTCCTCAGAAGACTGAAGGTTCTTTAGCTACCTATACATTGCTTTCTGGTCATCACACTGCTGCGTGGCTCCAGGGCTCTCGATACATCATGGTTCAATTAGTACATGTTCAGACAAAGCTTAGGGGCTAGACTGTTAGGTTATGTGAGACCGACTGAAGGAGGTCTTAAAAGACCAATGAGGATGTGAAAGAAGGCATATGAATCACAGTAAAGTTGACTTTTGTTGGAAAACATACTTGTCAGTTTGGGATAACTTTTAATGTTTACCTCCATGGTGAATTTTTCTAAGCAGACTCTTGAGAAGGGAATGTGTAAACAGATACAAAGGCCAAGAAAGTGTGCCTAAGGCTTTTTTTCTTGGGTTTAGTTTCTATCTCTCTTTAAGCTCTTTAATGCCATTTTTTAACTCGAGCAATATACTGAGATAGTTTAGTTGTGTTCAAAATTCCTATGAAAGTAAAAAATCCTTCGAGCTGTATTTATTTCAAGAGTTACCATGAAAATGACTTCTAAATGTGTCATGGGTTTCTCACTTCATCAACGAGGATGCTAATAAAATCAGGAGTGTTCATTTCTAAGTACAGTTTTAAGCAATGCTTTAGTAACCTTCCTTTGTAATTTATTGACTTCTCTTCACAGAAAACAAAGAAGTGAAGAAGACAAGTGGACGACTTAGTGATGGTATCCCCCAGGTTCCTGTGAAAAGAGGGGAATCAGAGTTTGATTCCTTCAGGCAATCACTACCAGTTTTTGAAAAACAGGAAGAAATTGTCCAAATAATAAAGGACCATAAAGTTGTTTTGATTGTAGGAGATACTGGATCAGGAAAAACTACTCAAGTATGTTTCTTTAATGAAATAAAAAACATAACAGTATTTATACCAAACTGATGCCAGATCTGTGAGATTTCTCTAATAAGGACATTTTTTATTCTAATTTTAAGGCTTTTGTCTTCCTATGTGGTTCAGAGTCTTGTGTTCCAATTAACTTTTTCGTTTTTGCAATGCTAAGCCAGCAGGTACATATTAAAAGCATAAATGTTTCTGCATAATTTTCTGATGGATACCAGTTTTTCATTAAAATAATCATAGAATATTAAAGGGAAAGTAGCTATAGTTTTGTATACCCTTTTCTTTCTAAAGCTAGTTCTGTTCCTAGTAGCTAGAGTATTATTGTGTTAAAATGAAAGATTACCTAAAGGGTTTTTTTAATAGATTTCCTTAAGGCAGGAGGGAGAAGCTTCAACTTTTTTGGTTGGTTAGTTGGGATTTTTTGGTTTTATTTTTGTTGTTGTGTTTTGTTTGAAACAGATCAAACTTAATAGCAGAAATTGATTCTTGTGGCCTTTTTGCCACTTCAGGTACATTGCAATAATCCTATTGTGAGTTGTTTTGCAACCTTTGTGATATTGAGGTGCAGTTAAATTGTTTCACTGTGATAAAAAAGTTACAAATTTATCAAACTAGAAAGTAAATTTAAACCACTTCTTTACAGATCCCCCAGTTTATTCTTGATGACTGTCACAAAAGTGGAACTCCCTGCCGTATATTTTGCACTCAGCCAAGACGTCTGGCAGCACTTGCTGTGGCTGAAAGAGTGGCAGCAGAAAGAAGAGAAAAGATAGGCCAGACAGTTGGTTATCAGATCCGATTAGAAAGCAGGTACTGATGACATTTCTTTTAAAGTCAGTTGATCTGGTGTTGGTGTCTTTAGTCATGTGAATATTTAAAGTACAGTGTATTTGGGATGCAGCCCTGTAAAATATCAGTGTGTAAAGTATAGGTAGGATATGTTATTTTGGGTAATGAATGTTTAGGAGTTGAAAAGGACGTTTTTTCTCCTGTATTTTGCAGTTTCATGTGATGAGTTGTTCTATAGAACTGAACTGCAAGTGCTTTCTCCTGATTTCTTGTAGGGAGTATGTGTGTGGATATCCTTGTCCTCTCTGCTTTTAACATATGTAAATCCAAAAGTTCTTCAAGCTTTGAAAGTAGGTAGGAACACCAGCATGCTGTAACAAAAGCTATATAGTGAGAGTTGATAGAGCACATAAAAGGGAAAACAACAAAATTGGAAAGTGAATGATGATGTTGAGCATTACCCATCTACTTTGGGTTAAATTTACTCTCTTTCAGCTTTTATCTTTAAAGCAAAAGCAGAAATTCTAGATGACCTGAGGAATTTGTTCCTAAAGCAGAGCAGGGATGGATGAAATGTGGTTTCTAAACTCTTTGAACTGTGTAAATAGTGGGATTTTCAGGAATGGGCAGCAGTTGGGGTACAAGTGAGAAGATGGCAGAAAGTATGGCTGGTTATGTTGCCTATGTGGATGAAGGTAATACATTTCTAATGAAAATGCACTTGAACAGCAAAGCCAAGTTAAAGAATTTTAATATGCATACCAAAGGTCACAAGGCTATTAACGGATTAAAGGAGCAAGTAAAGATGAATTGCAAATAAGGTTGGATGATTACTATGTGGAAGGATTATGCTGAATGAAAAAAACAAAGTATAGGCCAGATGGAGGAATTACTGGAAGCAGTGCAGAAGAATCAAAAAGTTCACTTGAGAAAGTACAAAAGGGAGAGATGGCAGTGTTTCTGTCTTGGCAAAAAGTGTTGGATGGAAATGTTTGCAGTAACACAGAAATCTACTTTTTGAACTTTTAGTGTTTATTAGACAGTAGTGGTGATTTCTAGAAGGCTGCTGAAAAAGACAGAAGAGTAGAGATTAAAGAAGTAGAACACTTCCTTCTGGTATGTGTTCCTTGAATTCAATGTGTAAGAGTATTTTTGAAATGAAAAAATTCCAAACTTGAAAAGAAATACACACATATATGTGTGTGTGTTCCTTTGTATAGTACTCTACATTTTTTTTCTGGAAGTTTTCAGTACTTAAAGTGGCAATGTTGCAGGAAGTGGAGACAACTGCTGTTTTTACTTGCACAGCTAGCACTGCCACAGGTAGTAGCTATTTTTAAAGAATTTTAGATTCTTGAAAAATCAAAGCATTTGAGAAGGTTCAGCTGATTTCTTTGTGATTCAGTCAAGTATGGTGTATTGGGTTTGTGTGGCAAGGTTTTGGTAGTGGGGCGTGTTTTTTGTGAGAAGAAGCTTCCCACATGTCTGATAAAGCCTCTGCCAGCTGGCTGTAAGAGAGACCCATCTCTAGCCAAGGCTGAGCCCACTGGCAACAGTGAGCATGACTCTGGAATAATGTTTGAGAAGAAAAAAAATCTGCACAGCAGTATAAAGAGAGGAGTGAGAATATATGAGAGGGACAGTTCTGCAGACACTGAGGTCAGTGTAGAAGAGGAAGGAGATGCTCCAGGAGCCAGAGCAGAGATTGCCCTGCAGCCCATGGTGCAGACAGTGGTGAGGCAGGATGTTCCCCTGCAGCCCATGGACAACCACAGGGGAGGAAACATCCACCTGCAGCCTGTGGAGGACCCCAGTACCAGAGCAGGTGGTTGCCCAAAGGAGCCTATGACCCTGTGGGAAGGCTGTGCTGGAACAGGTTCCTGACAGGACCTGTGGCCCCACTGAGAGAGGAGTTTTCACCGGAGCAGTTTTGCTGGCAGGACTTGTGAACCCATGGGGGTCCCATGCTGGAGCAGTCTGTTCCTGAAGGACTGCACCGCATGCGAGGGACCTACACTGGAGAAATTTGTGAAGAGTGTGAGAAATCCACCTTGTGAGGAGGATGGAGGAGCAGAGATAAGATGTGGTGAACTGACCACAGCCCCCATTCCCTGTCAGCCTGTGCACTGAGGGCTAGAAATCAGAGAAAATTGGAAGTTAAGCCTGGGAAGAAGGGTGGGGTGGGGGGAGGTGTTGTAACATTTGATTCTGTTTCTCATTATCCTACTTGGATTTAATTGGTAAAATACTAAACTAAGTTGCACAAGTCAAGTGTGTTTTGCTCATGATGGTAACTGGTGAGTGATCTCTCCCAGTCCATACCCTGTCCCATGGGCCTTTTGCTGTGTTCCTTCTCCCCTGTCCAGCTGAGGAGGAGAGGGATAGAGCAGCCTGGGTGGGTGCCTGGCATTCAGCCAAGGTCAACCTACCACATGTAGACAAATACAAAGACTATATCTGAGAATATTCTGATGAATTGAAACCTGTTTTTTCGAGGCAGTCCACACTGAATTTTCCGGCAAATTAATACAGCATAGTGAGGTTCTCAAGGTTCTGTTTCACTTGCTTATTGATTTAGAAAAAAAAAAATTAATCTCACTTTGTTAATTAATCCCTTGTCAGAAGTTTTTGAGCATTAGCGCTAAGAATCCTTAGGAACTCTTAGGAAACAGGCACAGTTTATAAATAAATACTATGCATGAGCTCTTTGGTGACAGAATTGTGATTCCACTACCGGTGAGGAGCTGTTCAATCTTTAATTTTTAGGAAATAGTGGGAAGCTAGCAGGATTTAAATAACGAGAAAAGCTGAAGCATCTTTGTGAACTGTTCACTAGGGTTTCTCCAAAGACACTGGTAACCTTTTGCACTAATGGCATACTGCTTCGCACACTGATGGCAGGAGACAGCAGCCTATCAACTGTGACACATGTTATTGTGGTAAGGATCTTGTATTTTGTGTGAGATAGAGCAGTATGTATTGTTTCTTAATTGGAAGATAAGATCCTAGTTTTCTGTATGTATTTGATGAACATTTAAGGTGTTTTTGTTAAGTTAGAACCTGAATTAACTTTAAGGAATTATTAATTTTTTTACTGTAGTATGCATATTTTTCTGAGGTTTGTTGCTTTTTTCCTTGTAAAAGCATCTTATTTTAGGTTCATGCCAATAATTAATTTTGGAATTGTGGTATGATTGTGGAGGGCAGTGGTCTAAATTTTTCTGAATTTCCTCAGTCAGCAGAAAAGCCTTAGGAAGGCTTACGTAGATATGGTTCAATGCGAATGTGTCAGAATTGATGTTACCATGTACTTGATTTTGCAGTACCAAGTTTGCAGTCCCTTCGTTTGTCCAACGTTTTCAAGATAAAATGCAGTCTAATTTCTAGCAAATTATTTGTTTTCATGTATGATTATACAGATTTCCTATTGAGAAGTTTGGTAAGTCAGTGGAACCAGAATATTTACTGCAAGTTCTCCACTGCTGAAAACAGAAAAAGACATGGTAGTTTTAGGTGCCTGTCTGTTTACCAAGGATGAAAAAAACCCAAGAACGGTTTGTGCATTCTTGACTTCAGCCTGCAAATCTTGTGTTTCGGTTCTTGATTCATACATTTAGAATATAAAACTAAACAGAAAATAGATAAAGGTGATTAATCAGTCATGTGCCTTAATGATAAGCTTTGTGCATGATTTAATGGATCCAAGAAGTCTATCTTTTTCTCATTATATGGTATCCTACAGTTCTTTTAATGCTCATCAGTTGTGAAGGGAGATTTTATTGAAATAGGATTTGCAGGATTTGTGGTTTGTGGCATTGTCTCAAAAATGAGATTCAAGTGCAAGAATTAGAGAAGTTACAGATACTCATTTTGGTCTCTGAAATTAAGGTCTCTGTGGGTTGTGCATTACAGTGCAGTGTGCTCTGGTATCTTTATAAAACTTTTTGAAGTATTTTTTTTCTACTTTTGGATAGTTTTTTTAAAAATCCTTCTCAAGCTAAACTTAAACATTTTAATGCTCCTGTAATGCACCACCAAATTACATATTTCAGTTTTAAAAAAATTCATACTTGTGAAGAGTTATGATCTTGGATCTATGATGTTTATCTGTTCTTTTTCTTTTTGGTTTTCTTTATGTTCTTACAGGATGAAGTACATGAGAGGGATAGGTTCAGTGACTTCTTGCTAATAAAACTGAGGGATGTGTTGCAAAGCCACGCTAGTTTAAAACTAATTATTTCTAGTGCTGCTCTAGATGCAGATCTCTTTATTAGGTATTTTGGATGTTGCCCAGTAATACACAGTAAGTAAACCCTTAACTTCACTTAATTAAACTCTTAAATCTCAGTATACCTGCCCTGACACTCATAGATCTTCACTGAACTGTACCAAACCATTCCTAGTAAAGGCACATAATAAATAACCTGACAGTTACAGCAGCGGCTGTTCTTTGTTTACTTATGTTTGTTGTTTCTTAACTATTTGTGCCTACTTCAGAGCAAGTGTTTTTTATCAGTGGATGTTCTGCCAATGCAGACATCCAGACAGGGATGTCCTGGCCCCCTCCATGTTCAATCCAAGAAGGAGGAAAAGGTTCTTAAAATGCTGGTCTGCATAGTGGTACAGGCCCTATGATTTACAAGACTGTGATACGTATTAGTACGTTCCAGTAGATTCTAGTTCTGGCTTTAGAGATTGCTACTAGTTGCTGGATAAAACTCAGATAACTGTATCTGTTCATTTCTGAAATACGGTCCTGGGCAAATTGGGGTTTATGTTTTAATCACAGGAATCTTTGCTTCATTTAGAATTTTCTCTATGACTCATTGGTTAGTTTTAGGGGATGTTCATGAGAAGGAGTTCTTTTTTCTTATTTATGCATAAAATTGTTCTTTTCTGGTTTTCAGTTTTGAATTGTTGCCTAGGAAAATAAGGTTTGCAGCTTGTTGGAGGCAGGAATCTGAAAGATACACGTGATTTTAATATTGGGCAATTTTTTTTGAAGAAGAAAAACCTCATTGTAATTTTTGAGTGGCTTTCCAGTTTACTTTTTTTTTGCAGCATCTCATCCTTTTAGATCAGTAGATTTATTCTGGAAGTTCTGACTACTGTCTCTTTTCTCAGTTTACCACAGTGGTTATACTGTTATCACATACTGGACTTGACAGGATAATCACAACTGAAAAGATGCTTTTTCCAATTTTGCTAATTTAAGAATTAAAAAAATGTTTAGATACTTTGTCTATTAATGCCACGAAAAAGATTGATTCTTCAGTAGTATAGCTGACACAATCCTGACCACAGAAACCAACATTTTTTAGTTTTGGGTTTCTGTAGTACACTGAGTTTGTGAGCAGTGTTAGAAGACTTCCTTCATGACAGCTTCTAAAAATATGTGAACTGTAGCTTGTCCTTTTTGAAGGAGAGAAAAGTCCTAGGTGATGTGAACTTAGCTGTGGTAAATGTCTGCTAAGGAGCCAAAACCAGATCTTGATTCTTCCTGTGTAAAAAAATAATTTAATATCCATAAATAAGGTCTAGAAAACAGTGATGTTGAAAGAGAAATCAGAGTAAGTTCTTATGAGGGAAAGACCATGGGAAGTAGTTGGTAAAGGAAGCCAAAATTGTCTGCACTAATTGAGGACTTTGAGAGAAATCCATCTCCTCATACACTTCTCATGAAAGAAGGTAGTTGAATACAAACATGGCAGTCTGCTTGTGGGGTCTTGCACTGACACTGTCTTAATTGCTCTTATATTATGTAAATCAGATGTCTGACACAGTAAATTCTTTTTTGTACACCAAAACAAAAGTGGCTATTTTCTTCCTCTCATTTAAAAAAATTGCAGTAAATAACTGTCAATCTTACATCTCTTGCTATTAACACTTAATGAATTGAAGAGGTTAATGAGAAAAAAGGTATGCAGCTGGCATTTCCTTTTTTAACTTTTTTTTTAATGTGGCCCAATCCCTTAAAGAAAGTAAACTCAAGTGAAGATAACTCTTACAAGACTTTCCAAGGAATATAATAATTCATTAAATTGGGCCTTAATCATGTTTCATTCACTTTCCAGTCTATAAAAACTTTTTGAGAACTAATGTTCTTAAAGTGAATCTAGAGAATATCTAATCCTTCATGAATTGTTTCTGCTTTTAGTCCAAGGAAGACCTTTTGAAGTTAAAGAGATGTTTCTGGAGGACATTTTGCGAAGCACTGGGTATACAAACAAAGAGATGGTAAAGTACAAAAAAGTGAAGCAGCAAGGTTGGTGAACTTGTTAATTGTAAAGGCTTGGCAGTGAGTCTCATTGATTGATTGAACAACAAATAGGATGATTCTCTGTTAAAATTCTAAAGTCAGATTGGTAAATGAGACATGATTAGATGACAGCAAGTATCTTTAAAACTCTTGTGTTTACATTTTTGACAGAAATGGTGATTAAAAAAAATATTTTTACTTCCAGTGGTTATATTCTTACTTCTTTCAGTTAATAAATGCTATGTTTTTCCTAATTATTATGAAATACAATTACATACAACTGGGGTCTTTGCCCACATGAAAATTATAGGAAACATAAGATACAATAAGCTGACATTTAGGTGCAAATTAAAGTGCAGCTATTAGAAAAGGCGGGATTTTGTGCATCTTCTACAGAAGTGGTTTCTATTATTAACATTTTTCAGTGCATTCTTCAGACATGGATCCATTTCCCGTATTTAGCTCAGGAACATTAACACACTTGAACCAAATACAGGGGATTCTTTTCAGTTGAATAAGTGTTTGAGTACATTGATTACAGTATTTGAGAAGTTTTTCTGACAGCTGAAGGTAACGATCCTAATGAGTAATCAAAA
>VYZQ01030202.1:0-16566 GCA_013400655.1 Mystacornis crossleyi
TTTTCCTCCTCCTTCTCCTTCTCTCTATTATTATTGTTATTATTATATTTTACTTTGTTTCAGTTACTAAACTGCTCTTATCTCACCCCACAGGTTTTACCTTCTACAATTCTCCTATCCATCCCATCGAGGAAGGGCATGGAGTGAGTGAGCAGCTGCAGGGTATTTAGTTGCTGGCTGGGGTTAAAATGCAACAGCATCAAAATATGTCCCTTTCTTATCATGGTCTTTCACCCCAGAAAAACTGCACTTTGACTGAAAAGGAAAAGCCAGTGGAATGTCTACACTGTGGGAGGTCCTGGTGGAGCTCCCAGTGGAGCACAAAGCCATGCTGCAGCAGTCTGTCACATGGGTCGTACTGTATGACCCTTCTAGACGGTTCTCAGGTGCACATTTTTGGATGTTGACCTTTGCACAAAATATTTTTCACCATTTCTCTTACCACGGTATCTCCCTCTCTAATTTCACACACACACACAATTAACCCAGATTTGAAACTTATAAACAATTCCAGTCCTACGGGTTTCCTGAAGACCAGCAGTTACCAATAAAGTCTGAAAGATAGGAATGTATGTCTGGCCCAGAGGAGCACAGATAGCCTCTGCAGCTGCCGATGCAGCTGGCACAAACACTGACAGGAGGTCCATGTATGGCACCCACATCACTGCTTGGTTTGGGACACCAGAGAGGACTTAAAGGGAGGTGGAAAAGAGGCGGCAATAGTGGACACAGTAGATCCTAATCCATAGGAACCCAGGCTCCACTGATTTTATCACTCAGGAAAAACCTTTTTATTCTGAAATAAGTAAGCTCTTTTTACATGAAAACTGCACAAACAAAACATCACCTCCTGAGTGTGTACTGCTGTTATGTAAGAGTGGTCATGCTTGCAGTCAATTACCACAGAAAACCAGGGAGTTTCTTTCTATATTGCTGTATGTAATGGATACTAATGACAACTTCCTCCCCCTGTCATGTAATTTGGTGTAATTAATGTAATTTGTTCTGGTAATTGTAAGAAGGTCAGGATCAGAGTTCATGAAATATGAATCACTTCCACATATTCAATATTTATCATCCTGTGCTATCCACACATGCCATTATTATACAAATAACTTAATTGAGAAACAATAGAAGTTTCTATAAAATAAAATAAACCTTTCATAGAAGTCAGGAAATGAAAAGTAAATCCCATAACACCTTATTGTTCAGCCAGAGGCACATGTTCTGTAGCATTCATATAGCGTAGGCCAGCACTCCAAAATCTCCTAGAAGTGCCAGCCTTCCAAAGTCATTACTTATCAACTGCTTTGCTGTAGCACTTTGTTTATGCTACTTGCCCCTGCCTCAGATGACTTACTTTGCAATTTTGCAGAGGACATTAATGCAGACATCAGTGGTGGAGATAAAGCTACCGGCATTGCTCAGCTTGATCTCAGGAGACTGTGCTCATGCTCTCATGTATTAGTCTTAGTTAAGAAGAATATTAAGCAGGGATTTGCAGGATAATGGAGTAGATTGGGTCTGCTTATAGGGTAGGTATAGGAATACTACAGGGAAAAAACCAAATGTGTCTGCCTGGAACTCCAACAAGTAGACAGAGAAAGCTGGGCTTCAATTAGGTTTTCTAATTCTTGATCACAGATTTTCTTGCTTTCTTTCTGCATCTGAATTTTTGGTAGTCTTCAGATTTGTTTCTTGATTTGAAAACATGCTTTCTGATATATTTTCTGTCGGGTTGCATGTAGTAGTGCCGTGTTTTCCTGAAGCTGTTGTTGTTTGTGATGAACAGGACCTACTGGAATAATCTATAGCGATGCTAATTCGAATTCACTTGTAGCGCTGCTGCCTAGATACATAGTAATTGTTACAGAGCCAACTGGAAGTTGGTGTTCACCCTCAGCCTTGAAGATAAGGTCCTAAGTATGCTGCAAATAGTTGTGAAAAGCCTTGAGAATTAATCAACAGCTTAAGTTTAGTGAAGCAAGGGGGGATGGATTTTGCAAAGCAAGGGAATTAAAGGTAATAGAAACATAGGAAGGAAGATCTTTGCAGCTATACGAAGAATTGTCAGAGGAACAAAATTACAACAAAAGACAAAAAGTATGCCATCGTAATGGAGTCACAAGATAATGCTAACTTCTGCTACATGAAAATGCAGGAAAGATTTGAAATACTGCAGCAAGAATCATCAAGTCAGCCGGTATGGTAAAATAACTCACTTAGCAAACCCATAATATGTGCCTCACTGACGAGTCTAGCAGCGTTCATACTCAGAAAATGTAGGCTGGGATTAGAACCAAAGGTTAGCAGCTATCTCTGAACTGAACATGAGTTCACAGGTCTCTTGGAGGCGATACGAGAAAGTTGGTCTAAGATTGTAATTTGGACAAAATAAATCAAGACTGGAATAGAGAGACAGGCTTGTGAGGCCTTTTCTAAAAGGTTGTCAAATTCATATTTTCACGGGTAGGTATGCAGAGATACAGTTAGGAGAACAGACATAGTCCATGTAGAACCACTATAAAAATTGTAAGAATGCTGAATCAGACAACTTTTTAAGGTAATACTTCCTAGAGCATTCAGAGGTAAGAAACAGTCAGAAGAGGACAGGAACTGAGCAAATCAAAGCCTGAGAGCTGGGCTTTATCCCTTTACTCCAAGGTATAAAGATGGAATACTTGCTGACTAAATTTATCAAAAGAGCAGCTGTAGTGACAGAAAGAAATATCAATGAAATGTAGATCCTGAAACCAGATGAAGGGGATCACAGGTAGAACTGGAAGACAGAAAGGGACTTCCGTAACAGAGTATCTATATGAGGCAAGAGGAAGGGAAGAAATAGGTGGGAAGAAAGGTCTTATCATTGTATCCATTTGAAAAAGATTCTGAAGTTACTCCATCTACAATCTTTTGCAAGTCAATTCCTCCACCAACTATCCTAGCCAAATAAATTGATGTCTGTGTAGTCACTGGTTCTGGAGTTTTTGGGAAACCAAAAGCAATAGCTTCTCGACATTTTCTTAATATGATGTAATGAAAGCTATTGCAATGAACTGCCAGCACTTTAAAAGGCCAAACTTATCAATGGTAGTTGCTGACAACAGTGAAGTCAATATGGGTAAGTCAGAAATAAATGCCTAGAATTTAAATTGAAAAATATGTTTGATTCTTTAGATATACAACTCATAGAGGTCTTCTATGTTTAGGGAGAGCATTCCATTATTTCTTAATTAATTTCTAAAAGCAGAATGCCAGTAGACAGTAGTAGTCCACATGAGCTAGAAAAACAAGCAGTCAGTCCACAATTGCTGATGTAAGAACAGGCAAGCTATTGCTTATTGTTCACTAAGTTCCACTGTTAATAAATGATTTAAATACTAATGTGGACAAGTGGTGGCCAGTAAACATCAGGCATACTCCAGAATTCCATAAATGAATGTTACATTAAATTGTACCTCTCAAAGTTCTAAAATCTACATATTCTCTAAATAAATATACATTTAGTTTTAATTTAATTGCTCTTCATCCAAACTTTAATTATCCATTTCCTGGATAAGAACTAGGAGCAAAAGCATGTAAAAGATTATAAAATTCTCTCTTAGAAGATGAAAAGAAAACCAGTTTTTCCTGGGTTCTCATTCTTCTCTATGGCACATATTTTCTGGAATGCAGTTTTATTTTCTCTTACATTCCTTTTCTCTAGTATGGATTCTCTGTACTTGATATATGGTAATTAGCAATCACCATTTTTTAAAAGGCCTTTAAGAATACTATAGATAGAACAAAGAGCTGCTATTCTGAGAGCCAATTCCCTGACTTCTCTGTGGACAAAGAAGTCAGATTAGCAAACTGCCATTACAAAAGAAGGTCTCCAGCATTTTCTCAGTTTGGTTCAAATTAACAGTTGATGACTACAGGAAGAAGACTGAAGCTGAGGAGTTAAACGAAATAAAACTCTTCAAATGCCCGTGAAATGCAAAAGCCAATCAAATAGCCTATTTATCATATTCCAATACAGTTAAATAAACATGGTGTTATTATTACAAAAAACAATTCCTCTGACTTTCTAGGACTTGCCTGTTTTCTGCCTCATGAGCACCCTGACCACTCAGGGCTTAGAAGCAGCACCAGAGATAAAACTCAGAGGAGTACTCTGAAAGTAAAGCCTATAGCTCTGTAGCTAAAGAAAACTCTTAATAACTCAGAGCCCAACACAACATATGACACAGAGTCAATTATTTTATGCACTCCAAGACTTTTAGAAAAAATAACATATTTTGATTTTAAAATGCCAGAAAATATAGATTACAACACCTAACCTTTGCTGTTAAAAATGGTCACTTCAAAATTACAGCAAATGATTCAGTGTTTTTTTCTACAAGCTCTCTTTCTACCACTCTATCCCACCTGATATCCAAACTCCAAATGGACACTCTAGAACAATGTTTTTTAACCTGATCTTAAAAACTATTGCAAAAACCCTTGTCCACAAACACCTGCAATTGCAGTTGACAACTGCACAGTTATACACACCCATACGTGCAAGAGAAAATCCCCAAGTGATTGCTTTATTTTGCTATATTTTAAAAAAGGCAAACCACTCTGGAATAAATAAATTATCTTCAGTTCATTAAAGGCTGCAAACACAGAAATGAAATAATTTTAAACTTAATGACAGTCCACAGGTGTCCAGCTTGGTGCAGTTCTGTACATCCTAACAGGGTACACTACCACCTGAAACCAACAGCTGGTTGAGGAACCCTCCTGATTTTATCTTCTGGGAAAATCCCTCTTGTACAACAGAGCCTTAATAGTGGGGATGGATGGCGGGGTTGTAATGGGTGATATGCTGTCATTGTGGTATCCAAGACAGTCATACTTTATATATATTGTGGCACACAAGATTCAAACAATATACATCACACGTGTTCAACTGATTAGCCACAGTATTTTAGGGTTATTAAAGTCATACATATACATCCTCAAAACCTATATCCATATACCTGCCCTTTCGCTTCTCTTCATTAGGAAAAAACACTGTAGTTCTGAGCTTAAAAAGCAAATGAGTTAAAAATCAGCAATGTCTTCATCATGAATATTTGTCCTTATCAGAATGTAGGCTCCTGTAACAATTATTATGTATCCAGGCAGCAGCACTACAAGTGAATTTGAATTAGCATCACTAGATTATTCCAACAGTTCTTATTCATCACAAACAACAACAGCTTCAGGAAAACATAAGAGTACCACATGCGACCAGACAGGGGATATATCAGAGAGCACGTTTTCAAATCAAGAAACAAATCTGAAGACTATCAAAAATTCAGATGCAGAAGGAAGGCCAGAAAACCCGTGCTCAAATTCAGAAAATCTAATTGAACTTTTTAATAATATCTGAAAACTTCATCACAAAATCTCTTATTTGTACAACACAAAAGGCTATAAGCAGAAAATCCATTCAGACAGTGACCTTGTCAGAGAGTACTGGTGGGTAAAAAAAAAGCACTATTTCCTGTCACATTCTCCAACACCATTATTGATATACTACCCCATAGAAATGTCATTCAATTACTAGAGGATAATGTATGTTAAAATGTGTCCCATACATGAAAAAATATGGGAAAACATAATTAGTATCAACATGAAGAATATTTTGCATCATAGCTCCACTGTTTTAATCCTAGAAAATGAAACGAAATATGCCTGCTCTCCCCATCCTTCCTGTAGTTATTAACTATCACCAATATTATTGCATACAAGCAGCACTAGATCCCACATTTATGTTAAATTGTTGAAGTTTCACAACTAAACACACAAAGAACAAATGCATTGTTTAGTGCATTCATTCTGGATGGGTACTTTAGAAGAAAATTCGATCAGCTTTGCTTGAAACTTGAAAAATCTTAATTCTGACAGCAGAAAATGTATTGTTAAGAGAAAGAGAGCACAGTTTTTAAAATATTATAGTCCGAATAGTGTTATAAGAATTGACAATTACTTTCCAGTATTTTGTTGCTCGATAGGAGAGGAGTTATTGTTTATACCTTACTTATATCAGACTCACTTCAGTGGGGCAGCATTTCTGTGACTGTGCAAACCAAAAAACAGCCTCATTTCCTGAAGCCCAAAGTAAAATTGCAGGGATAAGTCACCAAGAAGACAAGTTTCTATTTTACTATCTCAAGTGTTTTGAGGAAATATTTATTCCCCTCATATTAATTTTTTTGTTAAAATAATTTCCAAATTGTATTATCAACTTTAAATACAAAATCATTTTCAAGTATGGTCAACATTCACTACCTGCATTTTAACAGCATGCAGAAATGAAGCCTGTGGGTCTTGGATATTTTATTTAAAATTGCAGAGTAACAGCAGGAACTGAATCCTGCTCTTTCTTTTCACCCAGTACTTTCTATCCACTAGCCCACAGAAAACAAACCTACACTGATACTATCTCACCTAGACTGCACATGAGGAATTTTTCCATTTTGAGTATTCTTACTCTAGCATAAATGCAGATCCCATTTCTATTCTGGTTTCGTCAAACTGTCATTCCAGGTGTTCAATAAGTGAGTTCAGCACGTTTCTGCAAACAACTACTTGATTCCACCAGCTTCCAGTATGTATCAAACATAATCAGAAAGCAATTGGCAGTGGCCATGATGCATCAGACATGGCAGAGTGGATGAGAAAAATGTGAAAAGTTCAAGACAGTAATTTTGAAGTCTAATCTTCACTGACACCTGTATTCAATTTGCATCTGAATTTTTGACACAAATACCTCAAAGCACCTTAAAATGGACCCTGAAGCACATGCAATGACGCCTGAGCCCTGCTCAGGGAGAAAGAGAGAATGTTCTCAGAGTCTGTCCAAGTCTCAAAGGTCAGGATGTTTATGCAGTGCTGAAGACAGTGCTTCTCTTACACCACAGGCTTACAACCTGACAGGACCATTCAGCCCGTTGCCCTTGTGCAATATATCCAACACCACCAATATCCACCTCCACGTGGTATTTCCAGCCAGTCCAACGTGACAGAGCAGACATGCTGCTCTTACAGCTGAACCTCTCCAGATGCGTACGCATCATCACATGAAGCCGGTGCCCTGTCTAATGCTGCCAGACCTCTTATCCTGGAAACAAATGTCAGTACAAGTCCCAGCTCCCTTAGGAAGCTGCCTGAGTGGCAGGGCGCCCATTTGAATGTGCTCTGTCATTCTTCCGCCTTCAGAAGTGAATATTCCAGAAAATACAACAGTATCTGTTTATAAATTTGAAAATACTAGGAGAGCGCTTGGTTCTTGACAGTTCAACTCAGTATTTCATTTGTTGATAGCAACTTTAACAGCCAGCATTTCCATTTTCTCTCATTTCTCCCATTGCATGAGCTCTAAGGGTTTCACTCTTCCTCATATATTTAGGGCTTTTTTTTTTTTTTTTTTTTCCCCTCAGCACTCCCAATCAGCAGGGCAAATTCAAACTGTATTTTTCTCAACTTTGTGGTCAGGAGAATCTCATTTTCTCTCCTCAGGAAAAACCCTCAGGGTTTTTCCCTCACTCTCAGGGACAACTCTGCTAACATTTTGTAGACCTTCCATGAGCCAATTCCAAAGTTGCAGTTTTGTTCATGTTGGGCCTTGACAAAGAATCATGGTCACCTTAGCTTTGAAGATCTGTGAAGACACCAGCGTTCTCCAACCAGGCTGTTTTCTGTTCCCACAGAAATCTCACATTTCATGGGAGCAGCCTTTGAAATAAATGGAAGTCTCCACATTCATACAGTAATAAAGGACAAAAACTACCCGGGTTATTGTTCTTCTGGTACTGTTTTGTAAACATAAAGATATTGAGAATACTTAACCATCCCTTCCTTCTAAATTTTGCTTCACTAAAGCAAAATTAGAGAAACTGTAGAGAAATGGAATTAGCATCGCTTGCTAGATTGTGGAGATATATCTCTCCCATTTGTCCTTAACCTATGCAATACTTATTGAGGCTCAAGTTGTATGTTCTATATTTATTCCTTTTTCTTAGCAACATTGAAAATATTTGTATACCATTGCATACATGATAAATGTCTAAAAAAGTATCATTTAATAGAAAGTTTTGGTTGGATTATTATTGACATATTATTGATTCAAAAGTGCTCAGTAATATGACATTTAATCATGCGGCCCAAACGAAACCAGGTTAGCTTTTATATTGACAATAGGCTGGGATAAAGGATAGCAGAATCAGAGCTTACATATTTAGTGTTGAATAAACCATATTTTCTAGGCTGCTTTACATAAAAACAGATATGCTAGATCAAACTAAAAACCAAAAGATTTTTCTCAGCTAGTGGCCCGCAGCTGATGTTAAGAAAAAAAAGAACATGTGAAAGAGGGAAAGTAGAACAGTAGTTGCCAGCTACTTCTGTTCCAAATCATCCATCTCATGTTTAATAGCTCCTCACAGTCTTTCCTTTACAAAACTGTTTAATCATTTTTTAACTTATTTATAATTTTGGCATCCAATGAAAATGAACCTCAACATGTAATATTGTGATGCAGGAGAGGGCTTTCTTTTGTTTGTTTTAAACCTGCTGCCTAATAGTTTCCTTGGGTACCCCACAGTGAGTAATCATTCCCTATTCAGTTTCTTCACGTCATTCATAATTTGCTATTCCTCCCTCACACCCACATTTTGTTGTCTCTTTTCCAAGCAGAGGAGAACTGCTACACAGTTATATGTCTCACAGAAGCTGTCCCATACCTCTAACCTTCCCTCTCTGCTCTTCTCTCTGCCCTTTCTAGGTCTATTTGCCTCTACACGTCCACAAACCGTTTACTATGTTTCCATCTCATCAATATATACATAATCAAGCTTTCTGAGGGTTTTTTTTTTCCAATTGTTATTCTTTCCCGGTGTTTCCTAATATTCTGTTTTTCTTTTGATGGTTGCTGAGATTTGGGCTGATGTCTCAAAGGAATTAATCAGAAGAGTTTCGAGATCTTTGCTAATTTAGAGTCCACCACTGTGAGCTTCATCATTAAAACTGTTTTTCCCTCAGGAGGATTACTTAGCATTAATTTAGTCTTTTCTCACCCAACCACTCAACACTAATTCCTTACAAAACTCTTTACAATAAGACTTGGTAATCTTGAATAATTTCATATCAGCCAAAAATTGTCTCATTATTTGCTAGATCAATTAAGAACGTATTGAGTGGCATACAGTTCCATCCATTCTTCTACATAATCTTTTGGAAAAGAATTATCTCTTCTATGCCTTTTTTTTTCCCCCCCTGTTTTTTAACCCACTGTTAATTCAGGAAGAAACTTATTCCATATCCCATTTGTGAAAAGATGGCTGGCAGTAAAATCAAAGGAAAAGAAGAAATTATATTCGCATCCTAACAGGAGTTACAATGGTACAGAAATTATAAGGTAAAATATAGCTGCTACTCCCTGGATGGAAAGTGGTTGGCATGCTCCACAATGATTCCTGATACAACTGTAAGCACCTGCTAAGGGGGATGGAATGGAGGGTGGAGCAGAGTGGAGACACCATGGGCCGGGCTCTGTTGAAATCCTCGAAGAGAAGGGAACTCAATGGCACTTTGTAGCTGATAAACCACAAACCATGTGTCAGCCGAGGGAGACAGGAGATGTCCTGCTGCTGAGTCAACAACTGTGGCAAAATCTCCCTCTTTAGATGCACTTGGTTCATTATAACCTAACTGTAATGTTAACTCACTCCTCCACCCCAGAGCTACCCACCGCCGAGGTAGAACCAGTACAACCACCCCTCACTGGGCATGTGCTCTATATTGTTTTGACTGTATCTTTAACAGCAAAGCAAGAGAATTTTACACCAACAGTAATAAAAATATTTATGACTTGAGTCACTCAAGCTCTACTTAAACATAAAGAAATACTATAAAAGTGAGTTGAGAATGGGGGAAAACTTAGGGAACTCTCCATCGTAACTGCTGGGATCTGTTGATAGGCTGAACCTGTCTTCTCCCCCATGGGGATACCCATATTACCCCATACCCCATAGGGATTATGTAACAATCATACTCTGTGCGTGCAGAATACTTTTACTGGGCATTAAGAGTTTATCTGTGTATTGCTTTAAATAAGTTTTTGCAGTCAGGTACTATCACTGACAATCCCCGAACCTTAACCTGTCATGATTTTATATTAACAAATAGTGATATTCCATAAACGGCTGGTGTGAGTCCTTCACGGGTGCTGGCAGTTGCTGGTAGGGGGTAACACATGCAAATAAAGAGGAAAACACACTGAGGGGTCAAAAAGTGGGAAGACCAGCTGAGGGGTCTCCCTTAAGCTGTTGGCATATTTCCCTGGGCTGTCTTCCAGTCCTCCGACTCTGCCCCCAGCCTGTAGCACTGCCTGAGGTTATTGTGACCCAAGGGCAGGACTCAGCACTTCACCTTATTGAAGCTAACACAATTGGCCTCAGGCCACGGATCCAGCCTGTCCAGACCCTGTCAGAGCCTTCCTGCCCTCCAGCCCCTTAACACTCCCACCCAACTGAATGTTGTCTGTGAACCTGCTGAGGGTGCACTCGATCCCCTTCATCCAGATCATCAGCAAAGGTATTAAACAGGTCTGGCCCCAACACTGAGCCCTGGGGACCTCCACTGGTCACTGGCTGCTGACTGGATGTAGCTCCTTTCACCACCACTCTCTGGGCCCGGCCACCCAGCCAGGTTTTCACCCAGCAAACAGAGCACCTGTCCAAGCTTCTCCAGGAGAATGCCACAGTATCAAAGGCTTTGCTGGAGTCCAGGTAGACAATATCCACAGCCTTTTCCTCATCTACTAGGTGGTTATAGAAGGAGGTCAGGCTGATCAAGCAGGACCTGCCTTTTCTAAACGCATTCTGGCTGGCCCTGATCCCTGCTTGTCCTGTACGTGCCTTGTGATGCCCTCAAGGTTATCTGCTCCATAACCTCCCCTGGCACCAAGGTCAGGCTGACATGCCCATAATTCATCAGATCTTACTTCCAACCCTTCTTGTAGATGAGCATCACACTGCCCAACTTGCAGTCATCTGGGACCTCCCTAGTTAACCAGGTTCACCCAGACCACAATGAAATTGATTCAGGGATACAAATAGTGCTTGATAATTTTTTCTCAATGTCTTTTGTTACCCAGAGTGGCTTTGGGGTTTTTTCCCAGCTCAATGAGCTCCCCTGAAATAAGATCAGAATGAAGATTTGCTTGTTTAACCCAGAGATAAATTCACTAAGGCTACCCCAGCACAGTGAAGAATAGGTAGTGTGTAGGAAAAGAGGTTCATATAAATAAACACGTATTGAATGGTCTAAAACCACTGTGCTATGAAGCAAATTTTGAACACAATTAAAGGATGAATAAAGGGGACTAAAGACTATATTTGGGCCTCTTACTTTCTTAAGTGAGTATGAAACTAGCAACAGTTTCCAGGACTGTAGCGGTGCCTTTTGTTTGCATTTATATTTCATATTCAGTTCGCATTTTGTATCCCAGTTGGTTCGTTCCATGTACCCCCTTCCTATATCCCCCGATGATATGTCCCCTGATTGTTTCTCCCTTGAGGCGTGTCCCTTGCCTTCCCCCCATGCCTGGGAGGCATGTCTGTCATCTCAGGATCCAGCCTAGCTTCTAGAAAGTCCTAGGCTGGGCATCGAGTGATTGGCTGTGTCTCCCGGAAATCCCTCCCCTCTCCTGAGAATTGGTTCCCAGAAGTGTCTTTCATTCCTTGAGCCATCCCCTGAACCTACCCCACTGGTCCTTCCTCATCTCCTGTGCCTTTCTCCACCCGCCTTTATAAGAGCGGTTCGCACGCTGTTCGGGGCTCTGCAGAGGCAGATTAGGCAGGGTGAGGGGGCTCAGCCAGGGTCCCCAATAAACTTGGCTGGCAATCCCCTCTCGGAGTCCTCCCTTCCTTCTCGCCGTTGTCGCATGCCTGCTGGTGTGCTTAGCACAGGAGTGGATCCAAAGGAGCGAGGAAAAGAAGCCCACGGGATCGGCGGGGTCTGTCCTCAGACCAAGCCGTACCCGTCCTGGTGGCGGCGGGGGCAGGGAGCCGGGTCACCGGAGGGACAGCTCCGGGTGTGGACACACCCCGTGACACAGGACTGCCTGAAATTTAAAAATGATAGGAGCAGAATAATGTCAGCACCACTGCCAAGAGGAATTTTCCATCTTGCAATTACATGGATTGCAACCAAAGTCCTCTTCCATGCACTTCACACTAGAAGAGCAATATTTTTCTTTCAAATACACTTAAAACACAATAAAATATTGCACACTACCACCTTATGCAAGAATAAGGTGAGAAATAAGATTTAGTGACTCTAAGACATATACAAGCATCCACAAATCTATGGACACAACATTGAAAATAACTTCAACTACATGTAAATCTGTTTTTGCAACAAACTTTTATTAATAGAAAACAAACAAAAAAATTTTTTACGGACTTCAAAATTAACACAATTTTTTTCTCCATCTCTCTACAGTTTGCTCTGTTGGTTTTTTCCTGACATTTTTAGATTATTTTTTCTCTTCTTCCACATCCCTGTGCATTCTTTTATTTGTTTACCTGACTTTCTTCCTCCCTCTAGACTCTTGGTGTATTTGGTTGTGTTCTGACAGCAGTGGTATCTGACCTCTGTCTAAGCCAACCTCAGCTAATTTACTCACATTTCTTTCACAAGAGGGTACCTAGGGAATAAAGGCCCTTTTCCCTGATACCTTAGTATCCAGGTATAATCTTGTCATAGAGTCATCTTAAAATAGTAAGAATAGGGAATTTAATGGCTTAACGATCTTTACACCTGTTTGCATTCACAGAAAACAGTAGATATCTCACTGTGCTATCTTCTTTCTTCTCTAGTTTTGCATTTGTTTTGTTCAATATTTTGTTGTTATAAAAATAAAATAAAGCTGGTTGTCCCTTTTCTCCAAATGATGCTTATCTCCTCCTCCGATCTCTACCATGCTGGACCACTCATCTGTAACAGAGGTACTTCCCACACAGCCACCAGGAGACCATGGAGCCATGCAAGAAGAATGGAAACCACTTTTGTCTTGCAAAGCCTATTTTACAGTTTCACCACTTTGTTTGTGGTTCTGTGGAATTCATTTATAAAAAGATGGCCTGTGATGGATATTAAGCCATGTTAGCATCACTGAAATGCCTGCAAACACAGTTCTTCACAGAGAACTTCACACAAATACAGACCCAGGTTCCAGCTGAGACAAAAACTGGATAAGTTATCCAGGAATCAAACAGTCGTTTGCAAATCTTTTCTTGCCAACATCATGAGGTTTTCAAGGACAACCTCTTGCCTCTAGCTAACTCACACTGTAATCAATGGGATATGTAGCTGTGAAGCTCTGAAGAAATTTTGTCTGTCTATAAAACATTAGAATGAAAGTTTTTGTTGTTGAATATATATCTATTCACAGAAGCTAACAGGTGTTTGCTCCGCTTTTTGAAATTTAAATGTTTAACCCTCAATTCTATTAAAATCTATTGATGAGAAGAGGAGGTTCTTTTAACAAAGTGCTAGCAAAGCATTCACGAAGCCTTCTGTGCCAAGTATTTCTCCATGAGGTTCTTGCAAAAAAAAAACTGCCTTAGCTTGTCACAACTTTTGCATCCCAGAAGTACATGAGCTTGAGAAACTCTGCATTTGTCTACATTTAGGCAAAAGTGTTTCTCTTAGATGAAAACCTACAAATTCATTAATCGGGAGACACATTACAATGTAGTCTTTTTAGAGGGTGAAATCACTAGAATACTACAGTTGTCAGTTTATCTAATTTTTAGCATTCCCGTAAGTAAATGTTTCTTTTTCAGAAATGTTTCAATTATTAACAAAATTAACCATGAATTCTACTGGGAATCACTTCATTGTTGACACTTACTAATGAATAAAGCCATCCGATGAATCCATAAAAATAGAACAATTGGCCCAATCTTTTGTTAATAGATTTGTAACCTTCACAAACATCAAAGTCATAACTTAAACTGGAAATGCCATAACAAGATTGGTTGTTAACCATTTGGGCAGTAAAGTAGTGCATAAACTCCTTGAACAGAGTTCTTGCTTTATTTCACCTATTTCTTGGTTAAAGTGTTGGATTGCCGCTGATTCCCCACCCTTTTTTTTTCCGGGCGGGTTTTCGTTTAATTCTTCTCTGTGCACTTACCCAGATTTTTTAGACTGAAATATCCTTGCCATTAAGAGTTAGGGCAATAATATGCACTGTATGGCCTTTGTTACTTGCTATTTATGCAACTTTATAAATAAAGTTCTTTACTAATTGATTAAATAATCACAGTATGTTTCTTTTTAGGGTTCTTGTTATGTTGTCAAAACAGTTTAGTTTTCTTCTGTGTTGATATAATGGGTTTTTTTTCAGTTATTTTGGAATACTTTTGGTAAAGAATTATCCTGACACAGCAGAAAACCCCCACACATTTGCCTTTGCAATAGGCACCTGTACGTATTTATCACATCTCAAGTTATGCCTCGTTGTTCCACCTAGCCTTAATTTCAAATGTGATCTATTTTCGGTTTTGAGTTGCATTTCTGGCTACTCTGCTACTTGCTATGGCATGTTTTTTGTCTAGAGACTCTTCAAGTGAAGCCACGTGCCATGACAAAGAAGCAGTAATCATCCTCTGTTCGGGTGCAGTCTAGCACCAAAAAAAAAAAGTACGTCATGCTTCCCACAGATACTTTTGATTCTGGATTTGTTTGGAGTTTCATGTTTAAAACAAAAATTATTAGGCCTTGAAAGCAGAAGCTACCCATGGAATGTGGCAACGTGATTTCCAGTACACTAATAAAATTTTCTGAAAAATCTTTTGTTAGTTTCTTGTGTTATTTATTACCTATATGCTAGCTGATTGAGATGGCTATGTGTTTATTGTATCCCACCAGACAAGAAAGCAGTGATGCACCTAGAAGTCCAACAGGAGGCAGGAAGAAATTTGCCCTGGTCAAGAGTGCCAGGACATGCAGAGTTCTGGACCCAGAGGAGGAAGCAGCTGCTCCACACATCCATGTGAGGAGAGGTTCAATGCTAAATGAGTGAGCATGAGAGACAAGACGTAGGTAAACCATATCGCGTCTTATCAAAGCTTTCAACAGCAGGCTACTAAAAACTATGAGAGGGATCCATGAGCTAAGAAACACTGTTGGAACATATATTAGAACTGGCTCACCCAGCAGCAGTGAGGAATGGTTTGATGAATGTTAATCACTTTTCCCACAAAGAGAGTTGCAAAAGCAATTTGTGCAGCAACTGCTAACATGAAAAAGGATCTGCTAGTCCACTTCAGTGCTTACAGGTAGTTTGTCTTGTCTCCTCCTAGTGTTCAAGTACACAGACAGTGGGATCAGAGCAGTGACCATGCTCAGTGCTAAAGAGACCTTGTGTTCACAGACAGGCAAAAAAAAAAGGAGACAGCAGATGAAAAATATGTATCTCCTTTTTAATAAGTCACAAAGCAGGCATGGGCAACTTCAGCTGCAGTTAAAATAGAAAATAGAAGGTCAACACAAAAAAGTTCTCATTATTTCCAGAGAAAAAAATAAATTAACTGATCATTTTTAATGTGCATTAGACAGAAAATTGCTCAAAACAAAACTAAATCTCAACAGCATAGTCTAAACAGGCTAATTTTGACATTTTTAGCAAGGAAGTATCTTCGGGCTGTTCAAAAATCAGAGTTCTAACATGACATGGTGGGATTAGATAACTACAGGTTTGCTCAAAGTGGCAAATAGAACTTGAAACAGTTGTTCTTTGTCTGAGCATGCCTGTCACCAGAAGGGCTGGAGAAAGGAATCCTGAAATTGTACTAGACAGAGTATTTAAATACCCTTAACAACTGGCATGGGACCATGTTGGTAACCGTTTGTGACAGTGGCACTGAACAGTTTTGCTGATCAGAATAATAGCATGCTAACAACTGCAGATTTTAATTCCCCCCACCCAGTCCTGTCAGTAATATTTCCCCTTTCCCTCACCTTCCAAGGTCATACTGTCACATAACAGAATTGCCAAACAGAGTTGCATGGGAAGTGCCTCTTTTCACTTAGAAAAACTTCAATAATGCAGTGAAAGCTATCTGTGATAGATGGTGAGATATTTCTTTGGGAAAACACACCTTTTACAAGTTATGTGGTTAAAGAAATGTCCTGAGATGTCCAAATGGAAACAAATTTATTGGCTGAATATCTCCAAAATTATTAAGTGCTGATATATCCTTTTTCCATTCTGGTTTGTGTTATAGCAGGTCTCTTGCACGAAATCAGAATTCTGCAGGAACACAGAGAACTGAGTTTTGCTCCTATGTCTAGGGCTGTGAAAGAGCCAGAAGTCTTGCCAAGGCAAGGCTTTCAATGCAACATGTGACACACCACAGAACCACCAAGAAGAACAAAGAGGATTTGAAGAATGGAAACAACCAGCAGCTCTGCAGCAGCAGGGATGCAAAGGGGGACTTATCTCACCATCTCCCCGCAAAAGCTTTTTTTTTTTTTTTT
>VYZQ01030202.1:16699-36101 GCA_013400655.1 Mystacornis crossleyi
TTTTTTTTTTTTTTGCAAGCCCAAGGACCATTATTGCCATATTTAAAGGCTATAAAATTGCTTAAAGCATTACTTAGGATCCTCTGGGATGATATTTCATCTGCATGCTCTATATCAAAGCATAAAAGAGTGACGGGTTTGGAATGGGGAGAAAAAAACTAAACAAAAAACAATTAGTTGGGTTTTCTAGTGGTGAGAAGTAATGTTATTCTGTATCTTTCTTCACACTTGTATTGTTCAGTGGAAGTATGTTATTATAAGCAAAGTGCATCCCCAAAGCAAACTAAACTTAAGCACTGCAGGAAGTGAGTTTCCCGGCTCTGAAGCCAAGATGTGGGACTGACAGCTGAGAGGGTTTTAACACAACTGGATCACGTTGCTCCCTCCGTCGCATTTACAGTTACTCAGTGAAAATTAGCCAGCATAACCAACAGTCATCCCTTGCTCTGGTATCATTTCAAATGGGAAAAGTCCAGGTGCAGATATACCCTGCAGATTACTCCAAAGCGTAAATAAACCAAGGTTATCATTCTTTTTCTAAAGAAAGGGTATTTTTAATAAGAATATTTTAGTAAACAAGACCATAACCAGGAAACAGTCTTGTTGTCCTTTTTGGATTTAATCTGAATTGAAATGCAGTTACAAATAACATGCATTTTTAAAAGACCCTTTCAAACCATGCAGCTGTCCTTTTGCTCCACAGTTAATTCTTTAATAATTTCCATGAAAAATACTAAGGGCCAGAAAGTGGAGTAAGGCACAGAGGAAAATGAGATTGAGCTTTACTTTCATTATAATCTCTATTCAGCTAAAGGAAAATATGAATTTGTTGAGGCTGGAAATCTTTCCTTTCCTGAAGTACAATTTCCATTTCAATTTTTTTAAAACCTCAAGTATGCACCAGAAAATGGTGGTGTTTTGCCAACATTATATTTTTTTATGCTAATTCAGATAGAAAGCAAACACTGTTTTTCAAGTCAGATAGATATTTAAGATGTTTATTTTTTATGTAAATTTTAAGAAATTGCATGCTGTCAGCTTCATGCTTTCTACTCCTTTCTCTAAGCTGATAAATGTAAAAAGAATATATCTACTTGGTGACATTCCCAATATATAAATGCATACTTTCAACAAAGGCATGTCCTTTCCTAACATTTTTTTTTGGTTTGCATTTAACAAAATAACCGCAAATATCAGGTATTAGAGGGGTTGAAACAACCTTTTCTATTTTGTTGTCTTTAGAACCCCATCTTTTATTCATGACTTTTCTCTTAGTGCTGGAAGGGAGGCTGTGTTGCTATAGCAATGCCCTGCATATCCTTGTGGATGGCTTACAGTTTCACTTTTTTTAAGCAACAAAGAGCCATTGATACTACATGTTGCCAAAGGTTACAAAAGTTGAATTCTAAAATGGAAATATTTCTTCTATAAGGCTGTATAGGATGTATGCCATGCAAATTCAAATCTTCAAGTAAACATACAGCCCTTTTGTGAATACAGATGAACCTAGGATAATACTGTTTGGCTTCAATACAATATCTGGAAGAAAAGTGTTTAAAATATACTTGTTATCTACTCTTTTCAAGACATAAAGGTACCAAAATGTATGACCTACTATTACACCTTTCTGACCTGCAGTAGAAATAAAACCTTTCTACATTTTAACAGATCTGGATAATAAAACACAGTCTCATATTCCAATTATGATTTAATAGTAAATATCCTTCCAATGTCAGGGAACAGTCACCTTATAGAAGCTTCCCTGCCCACAATGGATATTAAATATAGTTGAGTGTCCTTCAAGACTTCTTCAAGTATGGGGGTTTTTACTACCTAATTGATTTCTCTTCTGTCAGATTTGACTTCCACAGATAGATGTTTACATAGTACAAATTCAATAACAGTTCAACAAGTTAAATCAAATAAAGAGTTAGATGGAAAAAATTAGGGTTACAGTCATAAAAAAGAAATTTATACTCATGATTCAGCAGGCAGCAGCAATTTACTCAGAACAGATCAAAGAGGTTAACATGGGCAAAACGTCACCCAGGACTACTACAGAGCAGTAAATCAGAGAGGAAATCCAAACTTTTCCACCCCCAAATACTTCTGTGCTGGTTTTACAGCAGGTATTTACTGCCTTGTTCCCACTGCACTGACGGCAGGAACAAAACCATTTCAGAAGGTGTTTCGATTGAGTAATTCAGTTTTCTGTGTAATTGTTCTGACACTGCTGCCTGGCAGCCACAAGGGCCAGGTTCAATTCCCAAATGAGTGAAACACTTAAAAACAAGCCAGACTTGCTCTCCTTTCCACAGAAACCTGGCACAGGGAGGTCACCTCTTGACAGATAGGGACAATGCCACATGGAGCCCTTCCTGTGCCTTGCAAGCTCACCCCTGTGCTCTCCTTCCTCGCAGTGGCACTGGGGCACTTTGCTGGGGCCAGGCAGGGCTGAGCTCAAGAAAACAGCTATCCTGACACTCAAAACATCTGTTTTAGTTTCCAAATCTCACCAGATTTAGAAATGCATGAACAGTTGCTAAAACTACTGCAGGGCAGACTGCAAGGGAATATTCATCAAATATTATCCTGACCATCCTGGACTATTTGGGTTCTGGACAATCCACCTTCACTGTCAAGCAGAGTGGGACATGCAGAGTTAAACCAGCTTTGTTTAATTGGAAAAAAAATAGGAGAAAGGAAAAGTAAAAACATATTCATAAGAACCAACACCACCACCCCAATGGAGCCGCTAACAATTTTCCTGGCCCTGTCTTCCTCCAGGTGCTCCTGATCCCATGTTCCTTCTGAGAGCCTGGTCTGCTGGACGTGGTCCTACTGCTGAGGGCCTGGTCTGTTGTGCTGCTCTGCCAACCCGCCCTTCACATCAGTCCTGAGCAGCACAGTGGGGCAGTGACATGGCAAATCCACTCAAGGGCTCTGTCCCAAGGAGCTTTGGCACCTTTTCTCTTTCCTCTGCAAACCCTGAACTACAGAATTGGGTTATGGTGGCTCCCTTGTCCCAAGAAAAACTAGACTGCTTGAGATTTTCCCAAATTGATTACACTTCTGTTCTTCCTGGTTTTACAGTTTTATTTTGAAGCTTGGAAAAACCCCTTGGAAATTTAAAAAGCTACCAATAGGGACAGGTGTCACTGCCACAGTTTACCAGCCTATGCCAGCCATTGTTTTCCAAAAGAGACTCTCAAAGGGACAGGAGAGCTCTGAACTCAGATTCCTGGAGAAGCACTGATCTTTGGCCTCCATTATATCCACAGTCAGACATATGAGGAAATGTTACCTACCACAAATAAAAGACTAGAGTGCCACAACATGAGCTCATGTTCTCCAGACTGCCACAGCACATTTTGTAAAACAAATATGTTAACTCTCTTTTTCTTAAGCAACGACAGTGCCAGAAAGCTTGCTAGAAGTTCCTTGCTAGGCATCTGCAAGAGTGCTGCGTGGGAGCCTGCTCCCCCACCAGAAATGGTCCACAGAAAGTCTTTAGGCCATTCCTTCATTGCCCCATAAAGACCAGGGGAGTTAGGAGAGCAAACCCTGTTGTACTCCCCCAGAGAGTTCCATGCAGCTCTCCTCATGCCCATGCAGCACCAGTGAGCGAGTCAGAGACTGCCAGCACGGCGATGCAGAAGCCAGAATCCAAGCTCTCTGTAAATCCTGTTTGCTTTACAGCATTTGATGTCAAATCCTTTTTCTGAAACATTTTATCTTGCAACAAAGGGAAATGATGTGTGTGCTGGTGATGGGCCAGGAATGTTGTACTCAGACATGTTTCACATATGTTGCTGTTGTGGTAGGGCCAAGGACAGGCAAAAGAAAATTCACCTTATGCCTCGTCTTGGAAGCTCATCTCAAGGATGTGGTGAAGCCCAGATTTTGTGCACGTTATTTGTGACTTATCGGTGATTTTGAATTCAGGCACAGGCTTATCTCTGATGCAAAGACGCTCTAACCTCTCCACTGAAATGTGAAGCACCAGTTCCTTTTAGACCCCACAAACTGGCTTAGCACAGCTTTTCTAGAACTCAAAGTCGTGAGCACTCTGGGCTTACATTTTAGCAACAGTTTTGTCTGTCAGATGCCCCTCACAGAAGTACTGTTGGGTACCAGGGTTTCCAGCAGGATCCACTTTGGATCCTCACCTTTGGCTTCACACCCAAAGGCATATCATGACCACACAGATGGCAAAGAAATCCCTGCTTAAAATAAAATTCTCGGTCTGTTACAGGGTGTGCAATTCTAAATGCAGTTAATAGACTCTACACATCAGCTCCCCCAAACTATCCTATGCAGCTTTTATTATTTGCACCTCCAAAACCTGGGCCAAGCTGTGACCATGAGCCAGAGCTGAGCTGGAACCCAAACTAGTCAGGCTCACCAAGTCTCCAACTGGAAAAAGACCTGCAACTACCACACTAACTCATCTGAATCTTTTATGCTCTTTCTCTGGGGCTCTCCCTACAGGAAGGCTGCCTGTTAAAACCAGATTTCATGGGTTACACAAAGCAGCAGTGTGAGGTGATTGGGAAATTTTGTTTTGTGGGTTTATTTGCAAAAATAATTGCCTTTACCAGCTGTTCAGAATTTATAAGGATTTCTGTTTCAAGAATTGTGGGATTTAGTGTTTGAGAAGTTGCTGATTCAGTAACAAATTCATTTGTTGTCTTCTTACTTTAACCAAAATTACAGCTTCTGGGTCAGCCTGCTTGCGTCGACTGCTACGGTGACAGAACCTGGCATCATAATCTTTTCCCAGTACAGATACCTACAGATATCCCTCCCAAATTACCTGCAATACTGATTGCTGCCTGTCCCACTTCTCAAGCCCTCTCTAGTCCTGAGGTCCTAGACCTCACATTGCTAGTCTAACTTCTGACCCTTATACATCCTTCTTCTCTGACACATTCTACAAACGTCTTCTTCACCATAAGTCTGCTCTCACAATGCTAAGTCCCACCTCAACATGCTCTTAAAGATGAAGTCTTGGCTTATAATCATAGAACCTATATGAAAAAAGTACTCTTGGGCAACACCAGTTCCATACTCAAGATTGGTGCTGAGCACAAAGAGGTGTCACAGCCTAGATTTATAAAAGCCTCAGATGTAATTGTGTTTGTCTTCATTTCTCTGCTGTGTTTGAACACAGGGTTTCATGCTGCAAATTATACATAGACTTACATGCACTGGACCTCCCTCTGAAGCAGAGATCGGTGCTTATTGACAGATAAAAACTCCAGGAAGATGGAGCTGAAGTTAAGATGCCTGATGCAATGACTTGGGGTAAAATCATTACAGGGCTGAATTGTAACCATTCTAAAAATCTGATTTTTAAACCCCTGGAAAATCAGGGTAAATCACATTTGAAATAAATCCAAATATGTGAAAATATCTAGGGTATTGTTATAAGCCCTTTTTTTCATATTGAAGGGCCTTACACACTGACCTGAAATAACACAAGCTAATAATCATGAGATTCTGATTTGGCAAATATTGTTGTCAAGGCAAAGTTAAGAGATCTGCAGCTATTCCATGGAGTGATATTGAAGATTAGAGTTTTAGTATAGATTTTGAGAATTTCTTCTTAAGTGTAGAATAGTAGATGCTATGGCAGACCATGAGAAAATGAAAATTGTCCTCAACTGAAAAGGGGCTCATTGATGATGAGGGATTTTAATGCTTGTATGCCCAGATGAAATCCCCTTTTTAAAGAACAATTTTTTTTTAGGTTTTCTTGATCTCACAACAGAAGAGGTATTCCTACAGGCCTCCACAGAAAAATAAAAGATTTTTACATTACTCATTTTTAAATTATTTTCAAATTTATTTGCATATTGAAATGCGGTATTTTTTGAAAGAAAAGAGCAATCCTGAGTCCATCACATTTTCTGAAGAAAATCTCTGTAGCATTCATATATGCAAGAGGGATTTTTTTCATGTAATTAAGAGGTCTCCAGTGGAGGAGATCTGGGTTGCAACCTCTTTCCTAAACCAAACAACATGGAGATTGGAATGTAGGTTTCTACATTCTTGGTGGGAGTCTTGGTTACTGATTATAAATAGTTTTAGGAGTTTTCTTCTTGCTCTTCCTGTGAATGCTCCCTAACACCTTAAAATTTGTATTCAACCAAAACCAATGGCTAAAATTTCGCTGGAATGTGCAAAGTTTTTCTTTTCACTTGAAACTTTCTACCGAAAAAATTATCCTATTGGGCATATGAATTATTAATCAAATTAGAGACAGCACTTGGGTTCATTTTCAGATTTGAGAACCATGGTTAATAACTGAAGAAACAGTTATTATATCTAGGTACAAAGAGAGTTCTACTATTTTATAGCAGGATGCTTTACTGTCAGAAGTATTAAAGGATGAAGAGGAATTCTCCACCTTAATCTCCTGTCCTTTTCAGTTATAGCTGATAATTAAAAAAAAAAAATCTGGCTTAAATCAGCCTCTGGATCCTTCCTTATTCACTGCACAGTTCTAGATTACTGGTAACACCATAAGAACAAATATATGCTGGGAATCCCATAGGCCCATTTGATTCTAACTAGATTTATGGAGTGTCAAGCAGATAAACTGCCCCTCTGGGATTCCAGTAATGTGTGCAGAAGAGATCTCATAACACCCAGTACAGAAACCACTTGGCAAGAAGTGAAAAAAACCCATCCTTTCTAAAGGATTGGTTTTCCATGTGTCAGGACTCTGATGGAAAAAATCTGTCATGAAGCAGGAAAAAATTACTAGAAACACTTTTGACAGGCAATTTTATACCAAAGGGGTTACAGGAGGCAGGAGTGTAACAGAATTAAACTGATACTGCTGCATGGATAAAACTGGTAATATTTGCAAAGTCACCAGATTTTAAGAAATGAAGTCCTACAATGGATGTATAAAAATAAATTCAAGGTACTTACTGTAGGAAGTCTGGTGAAATCAAAGCCAAGTTTTCAGAAGACTTAGCAATAGAAGCAATTATTCCTCTCAGGTGATGTGTGCAGTTGAAGAGCTGTAAGATCCAGGCAGGGGAGGTGGTAGTGTGCTGCCCCCCAGAGACTGCACTGCTTCTCTTAACACTGACTTTTTTTAGTACTGGCAGCAAAATCTTGCGTCCTTGCTTTGCCCTTGGCCCTAACAGCTCTGATCTAGTCAGTTCTGAGCTGTGTGTGCTTCAATAGCCATTTGAGAGAAAGAAATAATTTTCTTTACTGCTGCAGCTGAAATTTTATTCTAAAGTGTCCTCTGCTTTTGTTAGTCTATATCTGAGGGTACCAATTTACCTGCAGTCATTAAGAAAAAATTTGTATTTACTGTTTTCTCATACAGAATCACATGCTCCCCATACAGCTTTTTCTTTTTGTGTTTAAAATAATAGCATGAGAGATTTGATGGCATCTTATCTGCTTAGCAATCATCAAAACATACGAAGGTGAGAAAGGCTTCCCACTCATTCTTCCAAAGCTGCTCTTGCTGAGTCCTTGTTTGGTCTTGAAAAAGCAGTAAATGCTTTTTGCACAACTGCAATGGCACCAAAAGGTATACAAAGCCGTGGATGTTTATGTAACATCGGAAATTGTTTTATCACTAAAAAAAACAGGGCTAGGATGTACGACCTCTAAGTTCAAACACTCACAGCTAACGCACTGTCTCAGCCATTCCTGCCATTCTACATATATTTGTTTTTTCATTAGATCTCCCTAATCTCTGAGAAAATGTCTCAAGTATCTCCTCCTCTGTTTCATCAGTCTCACTGTCTTTATTTTGGTCTCCTTTTCCCTTTGTCTTTTTCAGAAATCTGAAAGAACTTCTTTCCAATTCTTTTCCTCCTAGAACTCTCTTCTCATATTGTCAATTTCAACTCTGTGTTTCACAGTCCAGAAACCAAAGTCTATTCAAAGTTAATGGAGGGTGGAGTTAGGATGCCCACAGTATTTTTCAACTAAGTTTTACCACTTCAGCATCTTTTTTCCACCTCTACATCCACATTCCTCCCTTTTTCTCTCTGAGGTCTTTAAGGTTAGATCTATTTTGGTTAAAACTCGAAAGTAGAAGAAAACAGAAGAAAACCCTGGTAGAGAATATATGGTATAAGGCATTATAATATCAAGGAATGAAAATTACTCATTTATTTCCTGTCCTTAATTTCAGTCGAAATCAATACTAACAAGAGGCTGAGAGCTTGTTATATTATCTGCTGCAGCAGAAAATTCACATGCACCTTAAAGGCAGCAGAAGCGATCTAGAAAAGGCAAGGTTAGTTCCATGGGATTACACCAAGCAAAAATACATCAGGGTATCAGCTCATCCCTAAGGGTTTTTCCTGAAGGAAGAGGGAAATGAGGTGCAGGATATGTAATATAAAGTAGCATGTACATGGTTCCTTCTAGCTGCAGGACATTTATCACCCATACAAAATTTTGAGGGGATATTTTCACAATGTTGAAAGCAAAGATACACACAGATAAATAGAAGATGTGTATCCCCAACCAGTTCATCAAATGAACAAATTTGAAAACTGAACCCACAACCCCTACTTGGAGTTCAGGATATTTCTCACAGCTCTGTTAGTTGCTCTAACACAGCTCTGTTAATCTTCAAGGAAAACCATTATCCCTTGTCCAAAGGACTACAGGAAGAGCCCACAAAGATGCAAGGACAGGTGTAGTCTTGCATACTATCCCTGTTCCAAGCCAAGGAACAGTTGTCAAGCCACTGATCCAAATCAGGCCAGTACAGAGCTCAGAGCCGCCAACTCCCACCTCCAACTTTTTTCCTTAATGGTTAGAGGAAAAGCTCTCACTACCTGCTGTCCAAGTAATGTAACAGAATAGTTTTAACAGTTGTAAATAGCAGCTGTTAATTTCAGCAGACATAAGCTAGAAGTAAAACAACAACCACAAAATTTTTTTAGAAGTGTGATTTGTAGTCACCAGCAAAATGCAATAAAAACCCTCTTTCAGCAGAACGGATTTTTATATTGAACGTACTTTTTATTTTATTTAAGGGAGTGAGAGATGGGTTCTTGGGTGAACGTTTGAAAAAGATTGGTACCTTTATCAAAATCATATGCACAAATAGCCAGATGAGAGAAGTTTCATCCTGCACTTAACTCGCTCAGCTGCCTCTGACATTTCATGTGAGAATAAGCACGTGTGCACTGTATAGGTGACAAATAAGAGGGTTATATGCACGCTTAGAAGCAAACTGCAGGGATAAATACACCCATCGCAAGCTTAAGGAGAATGCAAAGCCTGCTGGGAGCAGAGCAAGAGCTCAGTTAGGTGCTCAGAGCTGCCGTGCCAGTGCAGCCCCAAGGCCCGGGTGATGGGCAGAGAGGAGCCCAGGGCGCAGCCCCTGCAGGAACGGTGGTCCATGGTGGTAGGCATCGCCTTTTGGTGGAGCAATCAAACAGGTTTGATTGTCACTATCGCTTTTGTCCAGCCCTGACCTACACATTGCGCTGAGGGACATCTTTGTCTCACTTCTCTTTGGTCACGGAGTTCATGGAGCTCAATGGGCTGCGGCCGGCAGTCCATTAACGGGGGTGCTGGGCTTAGTCCCGGGCCACCCAGGAGCCCTGCTGCATGTTCTCACTGAATGGCTTCACTGGTGGCCCATTCAAATGCGATAATGTCAGAAAAAAGGGTTGAATGGAAGAGCCAATGTACACCATTGCTCAGGCGAAGTGACTGCAGCCTCCAACAAAGCCTCCCCTGTGGCGATGTTAAGCAGAGTTATCAATAGTGCTAAGGCAGAGCAAGAACTAATGCTCCAATCATGTCATCCACAGGTGGCACAGATGGAGCCACTTCAATACAGAAACCACAGGGCAACATTTCCTGGTAATTCTATCCTCTTTCCAGTGCTAACGTACAGAAAAATGTGCAGATGTCATGTGGATCTCTTGTAGTGTGTCAGACCCCCTTGAACCAAGCTCCAAAGGACTTTTTTGTTTCCTGTTCCTTTTACTATTCACACCAACTGTAGCCAGTGTTAAATTCTCATTTTGTGGGAAGCAGAAAACTTGGGTTTTAATGTACACATAAATAAATTCCTGTACTTTTTCTGAGCTGCAAGATTGGATCTTGTGAGCAAGAATGGAAACTGCTTCAGTATTCACAACAGCACAGGACACATTATTACACCATTTCACTCATTCTTAGAGGGCACACTAAGTTATTTCGATTATTTAAAAAAATAAATTAAATCAAAACATAGTTGCACTCACATCCACTATGAGCAAGAATATCTTTTCTTCTCAGCTGAGTATAATGTTCACCTCTAATGTTTCAGAGACAAAACAGAACACAATAAAAACGGGGCTCCTAACAATTCTGAATGCAGCATCTATACAAAGTGAATTTGCAAAGCACATCCGAGGCGAAGAACTGCCATGGTTTCTGCTCTAATTAACAACTCATAACTTTGTCAATGAATTTCCATTTCTGTGTTCATAGTAGATGGTAAATGTGCAGCAGAAGGGAAGTAAACATCTCCACAAAACACATTACTTCTGAACAAGACATCTTCCTTGCTTAGGCCTAAAGACTTGCATTCGTTTTCAAATCCTTCATACAAGACAGAAGGGGAGAAAACAAAAACACTAAAGAAAATTCCTCTGCCTGGGGAAATTCCATCACTCAAAGAGTCTGAGATAGGATTCATTCCAAAGCAGGTTCCCACAATTACAGGCTATCAGTCAGGACAGGCCACAGGTCACGGATGCAGACCACTTGCCAGAAAGTTTTGCTCAACTCTAAAACTAACCAAAAACCAAAACCCAGGACCCTGAATCACACAAAGAAACAGAAGAACACACCAGTGTTCTAGGTCTTTATTCTACAGTGAATTGCGTAAGTACAATTCCCAGATGATTCTAGGCAGAGAATTAAGCACAGCACTACAAAGGTGAGAGGAAAATTTCCCTAGCAGTCCAACCTGGGTGAAAAAAATCTCTTACTTGAACTTTGGCTCTCATTTGAATTTCGGCTTATCTGCAGAGGACACCTTCCACTCTATAGAGACAGAAGAGAAACTGTGGACCGGAAACATGAAGTAGGGAGTAGCCAGCTCTGCAAAAGAAACAGATTCGACATTTCTCCACTCCAATGCAAAGCAAATCCAGTATAATGAGAGAATTGAGAAAGAGTGCTGAGATTAATGAGATACAGGTGGGATAGTCCCATTGTCATCATGTGGTCTGGTGCATAGCTTTACCATCAGAAGGTAGTGTTTTTTTTCCTGAGCTGCTGTAACTTTTTTCAAAATCCATTATTGCGAATACAGAATTCATTATATCAATACAATCACTGAACTTATATTTTAGTTCATTTATGTGTTTAACAGTCTGAATAGGATTTGCATTACTTACTGATATGTCCCTCACGTGGATAACTAAACTATTACAATCTCAGGCTGATAACATTAAAAATTGTGATACAGGGTGAAAACATTTTCAAATAATCATTAAGTCAATCTGTCTGTGGGATATATGAGTACCTATTGAAAGCAGTAGGAAGGTCTACTGAACAAAAAGAGGTTTTGCTTTAAATTCCATATAGAGAAATCACCGTAAGATATAAATGAGCCCTTTATTGACATCTTTCCATTTACATCAGATTTTCCATGGCCCTTTGCGTGAAACTTTATACATTTGCTTCCTTTCTCGAAGCTTTCAAAAGACATAAGGAAATAGAAAAGACATCCTGATAAAGAAAAATATTTTCCCTAGTACTTCACTGTTTTCTAATTGATAACACTTGTTTTCCACTTCAGATCCAGCATAAAAATATTCCAGAAAATTTAACAGAAATTTTGTCTAAGAAGATGTCTAACTTGCAGACTTCAAGAACCCCTTAAGCAGTGTTCATCGTCATTACACATTTTGTAATAACTTCCATTACAGTTGGAACTTCTCAGAGGTTTTCAATCCAGAAAAAAGATATAATTTTTTTGTGTGTGTTTTGACCTTAAATGCTACTATACAATTTCAAAGAGGTGTCATAAAAGATTCTACTAGAATAACACAAAAAGAAACTTTTTCGACCTAGTTTTCCCCAAGGAAAACTGCATACACTTAGTGCAGAATCACCTGCTTTTCATTATTTCTGCCTTCTTTTTTTCTCTATGCCTATGACCATAAAGGCTCTGCAGACCTCTGCGGAACTTTAAATCAGGAAAGAAACTCCTGCTGTTTTGTATGACTTAGTCTTTGACGCCTTTATAAATGTGTACAAAACCACGAACTGCAATAATTTCACAGCTGGCCTTCTCCTTCCATGTCTCCAATTCTACACTTCTAGAAACTTCCCTTTCATGTCGCTGTCCCTCATGCCCAGCAAACTGAGGAACCTGATGCCTCTCCCAGAGGAATAAGCAGGAGGCTTTGGTACAATGGCTCTTTTTACACAACTTTTGGTCTTAATGTGTATGCCGAAGTGTTTTCCAGGACAACATTTATTTCCTTAATTTATTTTTTTTAATCTTTCTAAAATTCACAACTAATAGCTCCTACCTGCTTTTCAGAATGTTACGATTTACAGTGCTGGTTGCTTCTGTTCTCTCAGGACTTCTCACTATGTTATGTGGCAGGAGAACATATAGTGAGGCCTGGAAGATTGTACATGCATTGTATCACCCCTACAAACATGCTTAACACTGTCTGTTTACACTTAGAGGAATACTTCCTTTAACTAAAGCAGGCTTTGGCTAGAATAATTTTTCTTACACTTTTTAATACACTTTTAATATATCCAAATATAAAGCTGGATCACTTTCTAGAATACTGGTTGGTACCTTGAGAAGATGAGGGAAAAAAAATCAAAATTTAATTCTCTCTATTTTAATGAAAAAGCAAAGATTATTTGTGTTTAAAATATTACAGCTGCCTTAAAAATGGCTTCATTTCCACTGGGAAGCAGCATCTTCAGTTCTCCATAGTGTGACATTTATCTCTGTGTAATTAAAAATTCTATGCCTTACAAATTCTATAATAAGAAGGTCAACCACTTAATATCACATCATTCATGTAAACATACACAACACTTGAGCTTTACATAGATCTCAGATGTTGTCACTTCAAAGGAGTTCAGAATAAAAGCAGTAAAAGAAATTGAGCAGTAAGAGAAAATATGCTCTTTCTTTAATGCAAATGGACTCCTTTTTAAAGAACTGTTTTTAAAAGACTTCATCTCACATTTAAAAAGTTGCATTTTGGGTACAAGAATTAAACGTCTTTACAATTTTCTGATAATTTAAAAATTAAACTCAAAGAGATTGTTCATAAGTTGAAAATGACAGCTAGCGTCCCCACTGAAACAACCTGCATTAAAACAGTTGCAGTGACAGAGTTCAGTTCCATTTGGCTGTATTTGCAGGTTGTCCGCATGTCCAAAGGATTCGGTCAGCCCATGTGTTACACAGCAAGAGGATAACTCCTGCCCCAGCATTTGACAATGCAATGTACAATGTTCAATGGTGTGCAACAATATCTGCATTCAGTGGGAAAGAAAACAAAACAAAAGAAAACAAACAAACACCCACTCCCACTGTAAAACAATTGTATCCAACCTGACAATGTCTGGAACACAGAATATTTTGGGCCTTCCAGGATACAAACATGTCTCAGACTGGGGGAACGGTGCAGTTCTCCCATCAGCACAGGCCAGCCAAATCAGGGCTGAGCACATTCTTGAACATTCTGTAATACAAAGGCATGAACAATAACAAACAAACAAAAAAAATCACGTTGCAAAGAATGTCTATAGATAACTTGAAGGAAAAACATGTGTGAATTTCTATAATTCACAAAATACTTAAGAAAATTAGCAGACTTTTAAATGGTCACAGATCTCTGTGAGAAAGATGCGATGACCAGAGGGCTTTTCCATGTACTTAGCTAACTGTGAACTATTAATATCTTCAGGTTCTAATTCCTGTGCGAACTTGAAACAGGGAAAAGTATTTGACTCCAGCTACTCTGTCCTGCAAGAATTAAATTTGGGAGTGAATAACAGTTCTTTCACCAATACCAGGAGCAAGCAAGCACTGTCTTAGTTTAGTAAGGCACTGACCCGGTTTCCAGCCAAGCAAGGGGAGAGAGCCCTTCACTGCCTCTATAATCTACCAACAGTTCACATAAAACCAGAGAGTGGGAGAATCCCACAGGTATCAAAATTCAGACCAGCATGTAGTAGCAGAGGTCTAAGCCTATAGAGAAGCCATTCACACCTCTTTTATCCCACTCACATGCAAGAGACTCTCAAAATATTGTTCACTAGACAGGCTGAGAGACAATCAGTAAAGGGAAGGAAACACTATGGCTGTGGAATGCTTTTTGCAGTTTGATGCTCTTTTCTTTTCATTCCACTTTACCCTAAGGCATCCTGCAGCTTCTATGCTATCTTCCACTCCAGTGTGCAAAATCCCCTCTATCACTTCCTCCTATAGTGGAGCATTGGGGTTATTGGTGATCTTACCTTTCCCTCCTTGCTGGGCAAGGATCTCCTTTTCTGCCACTTCATTCTCCGTACATACCAGACAGGAACATAGACGTGCTCCCATCATCTCGCTTCTTGCAGATTGCAGCAGTAGCCTCTGCTTTGAAGAAAAAAGAACTTGAATCAAACACCTTTTTTTTGCCCTACCCACTTGACAATACAGCGCAGAGAAAGGAGAGAGAACAGGCAGCCTACACTGAGTAGCAACCTATACTGAGATATTGAAATCATGAAATCAAATCACTGAAGTCATGAAATCATGAAAATTCTGGGCTGAAATAGTTTTCAAGGGATCATCTAGCTCAGCAAGGTACATTCAGGAAGAAATCTCTCTGCTGACAATACTAGCGTGGGCTTTTAATACTAGCATTCCAGCCCTGCAACTTCTCATCAGCATATTTTGTTCTTCATATTCACTCTTTTCCTTTTCCCCCTTCAAATCACACACAGTCTGTGCTATCACTCAGCAAAGACCCAGATTAATTCATATCTCAGAACATGTCACTGGCTTCAGACACACTTGCCTCCTGTGTTGCGTTTTGATGGGTTTTGGAGACACCTTTGCTCAAGGAATTTCTTCTTCCTGCGAGTCACTCACGGAAGAGAAAGGTTAAGTGAAAGAATAGATGTTTTAACAAGCCCATTGAAATTACATTTTTTACATCCAAATGGATTTTTTTCAAGCAGTGTGCTGGATTGACAAGAAGGTACCTGCTCTGCAGCAAAAAAGAATGAAAATTAATAGGAGACCAAGGCAAAAGAAAGACTGGGTTTTACTCACCACCATCAAGTTGTTGGGATTTAGAAGAGCACCCTTTGATCTCTCCCAGACTAATTACTGCCCTGGGTTTGACTACTTAGTACATTAGTTGTCCTTCATAGAAAAATGCAACCACTGTAATATAAATCTGTACTGGAAATAAACGTGAAAATACAGCATCCAGTAACAAAAAACAGCAAAAGTAATCCACCAGAATACCTGTGTCACACGACTTTTTTCAAGCGTTCTTTAGCTGACCAGCAGCACACGCACTGACTGTTAAAATGAAAGAGTTCTAAAATGGCAAACCATGTGTCTAAGAGCAAAATCATACATATTGTATTTCTTCATTTTTTACAGTAGGAAGTTGCCACATACTGTTGTTCTAAACTATAAATTGCCAATATAAGTCCCATGTATGTGGATTTTTTCTATGATAAATTTCTCTACTGCACCCAGGAGTGGGATGTTTGTAGAACACATGGCCTTTGCTGCCAACAGATGATGAGTAAATTTCAGATACAGTTATACACAGGCTGTACCTTTAGCATGTACGGGTAAGGCAAAGGAGGGAGTATGTTCAAACTCTGTTAAGGTAAGAAAGAATAAAGAAAGTGAGATCAACACAACATATGTAAACACCCCTTACCAAACGGTACAGCAATATATCATTCAACATGTGTTGAAAACAGCCCCTCTCACAGCCTGAGCCTTTGCCTGTGAGTCTAGAGCCGGGCAAGGATGGCTACAACTGTGTCTAGCTCAGGGTTACCTCCTTTGCCACAATGAGCAGTATGTTTACTGTGCACAAGCAGTCTGGTACAATGCTGGCACCTCTACTGTGGATTCATGTAAGAGCAGCATGTCACCAGCAGGCTCCTGGGTTCCTGCTACAGTCATCAGCCAGGGCAGAGATCTGCTGCCCCCTTGGAGCTGGGCACCGTGCCATTCCACATCTGTCACAGCATTTACTAGCACACCTGTGACAAATCCAGACAGCAGCAAAAAGCTCACCATTCCCATTGCCCATATTTCAAGGTAGGGGGTCATGTCCCAGCAAAGGCCTGTCTGAAAGGCCAAGCACAATGAGGTACCTGTGGGAAGGGATCCTGGATCTTGCTATGGAGTCACCAAGAAGCACTCAAACTTGTGGTTCTCCAGGCAAGCACATCCTGCACCAAGTAACTCTGCTTGTAAAATAGGCTTGATAATAATGTCCTAAACCATCATGCAGTCACAGAAAGAACACTTCATTTCTTGATATAAGGTTATTTTGGAGCTGTGATAAATCTAAACAAATAAACTTAGCTTTCCTACACAGATCTTATGCAAAGCATTAGAAGATAAATTATATCTTACACAAAGTCAACAGAAATTTTGATTTCTCCCATAGCTCACACTTGTACCTATCAGCATCGAGGGGATATTATCAGTAACACAAAGAGTAGCTTTGGTATCATAGCAGTACAGAAGTTCCAAATATAAAATTGGACAGATGGCAGATAGTTCTCCCTCTTTCCTAAACAGGAAAAACCTAATCCTCCAGAACTTGAACATCTACAAAAGCCAATTTTATACCTCTGCAGTTCTATTTCCATGTAAGCAACACCTTCCAGGAATGCAAAGTTCATCCACAGTATTCTCAGGTATGAGAGAATAGGCCTCCTATTTTGAGAGCACCTAATGTGTTCAGAGCTAAAATAACATCAATAGACTTATCTACAGCATAAAAAAATAAAAGCCAAATGGTTGGAATATAATACAAGGCATTCAAAACAACTATAGTAGTACTCTTCTCTTTACATTTACCCTCTGCAAGTCATACTGGCAACACAGACTGGTATCCTTTGGGTTTACATTTCTCTCTCAAAATTAGTGTGCCATTGCTCTGCACCAAGAGGTCCTGGTTTCTTATGATCCCAATAAGACAGGCACTCAAGACATTCTGATTTATCACTTAAAATACCACTTAGCGGAGCTAATACCATAAAAAAGATGAGGATAGTATAAAGGATTTTACATCTCTTCAGATACTGGGAATCCTGAGCTGCACAGCATCAGACGGGGATCCAATCAGTGCTCAGCATGCTGCACTGATCTCTACCCCATTTGGGCCTTTTAAGCTTTTATGGGATTTCCTTCAAACATTTCTATTCATTTCTACTGTCAAACATAAAGAGCATTCACAGGAGAACTTGTTGCCACATTTTCGGGTAAAGACATGGACACCCGGGTGGTGTGATCACTGGTACCGACTGGGAGTTACCTGCACACTCCATCACCACAGTTCACTGGCAGCATTTATCCTCTGGCCAAGGTGTACACGCAGCTCTGAAAGCAAAGTTAGAAATGCAGTATATAAAGTATATAAAGTATATAAAGTATATAAAGAAGTGCAGCACAGGCCTGCAGCTTCTCAGGCAAACTTCCATCACTCGGTCAAGCATCACCAAAGCCTGTTTATATTTCTGCTTTACTAAAGAATTCTTCACAGCACTCAAAGAAACTCTCAAAGAAAATAATTATCTATTATATACAATATAAACGTCTTGCATCAACCATAAAACCAGATTTCTAAATATGCTGATGTGCACAGAAAACCCTAAAATATGGCCATAATGCTCTTTTTGCAATTATATTAGATTACTTCCTAGCAGTTTAGAAGAGAATTGACATATTCTGTGGGTACATTCAGGCCACAAGATACCAGTATAATAGCAGGCAGTACTATGAATATTAGTTTAAATTTATAATTAATGCATAAATCATTATTAAAGTTATGAAAAAATGCAAAAGGAACAAAACCCTATTTCTGACTTTGGTTTCCTTGCTCCCTACTTTAGATAATAAATACACATACCTAGTGTAGTTTTCCAAGCAAATGAGACTGATTCAACTACACCTCCTGCTGGTCCATCAGTCCTTTCTCTCTAAAATGTTCTTCATCAGCTTTAATTACATCAGACAAGGCAGGAAGAGGATTCAGGGAAAGCACCTGGCTACAGTGAGTGAGAACTTGTGGGTGGGAGGTAACAGCCTATGTTGTTGCTCCCTTTGGTGGGAGTTAGAGGAGACCTGAGGGCTGCGGCTAATGTCATTCTTGCCCCTCTTCCACCAACTAGGACATCTTCTACTTCTTGCCTTTAAAGCATCAGGAGTGTTTCTGCTGCCCAGTCCTGGCTAGAGGGTTGTAACCTTAAGGCCAGGGAATTGGCTTCCCACTCACATTGGAATTGTTCCTTCCGAGGAAGGGATACCAAATCCCAAAACTGGTGATGCTGAAAATTTATCCAAATTATTATCACCAAATGTGATTGCTAACATTCTAGTTATGTATGTTTCCAAAGTTAAAATTGGAGATAATGAGATTAGCGTGGTACTAGGTAGCAGGAGATAGCCCTTGCTGTGAAAGCCTTCTTCATAAAATAAAATATGAGTGGGATATGGTCAGTCCTCTGTAATAAAAATCTTTCAAGTATTATAAAATAGAATAACAAAGCAATCCTCACCCTGAATACTACATAGCGAGGAAAAAAGATTATTCTATACAAAATCAAACAATACTAGGTTATTTATATCCCAGGAAGGGAAAAAACCAAACACCACCACCAACAAACCAACCAACCAACCAGAAACCCACAAAGAATGAGCATTACTTAAAATGAGAAACAATGAGCTTTCTCCAAGTTTGTGTGTCAAATTTTTATGATAGAGCCCCATTCAGATGATGCCTGATTAAAAATGTTCATTTGTAGGCAAGTTGGAGTTGGCTGACTACTGCCTAATCATTAGGAATATTTATATGCATCTCAAACTATTTAAAATGCAAACACTGGAACAATTAAAACAAAACAAAACAAAACAAGAATGCATTTCATCCCAAAAAGCTTTCCTTTGGTTTCTATTTAGAGATATAATGAATACTCCAGTGATACAAGCAGCAAGACCACACAATCAGAGAATGAAAGACCCTGGACAAAGATGAGAATTTAGGAACTGTGGTGCAACTAATACTAATATATTTTAACACATGATCTCACAAGTTTTTCCATAGGTGCCGAGTTTTAGGCTGTTCATCACAAGTGCGTTTTGGCAACAGAAATTATACAATCACAACAC
>VYZQ01030203.1:20477-31053 GCA_013400655.1 Mystacornis crossleyi
TATGAAATAGTTTGAAAAAAAAAAAAAGTTAATTTAATTTCCAGTAGAATCAAAAGGGAAAAGAAAAGAGTGAAATTTCTATTCTGCTCTTCAGCACAAGATATATGTACACATTTATTTTTTTAATAATGGTTGAAATATCTGTGATTTGATAAAATCTGAACAATCTTTCTTTTCCAATTTGAATGTATAGATAAGAGAACTTTTCTCATATAACCATAACTTTGTAGTCTGGAGGTTTAGCAGAGCAGAGCAAGGGAGGAGGAAAATGGAGAATACAAAGAAAAGAATTTGTCATAAAGGGGCTGTGTAACTGAAAAATTAATGACAGAATTATAACCTTTCGAAAAATCCATTTGACATCTTGCAGGAGAGCACACTGTAGACACAAAATGAAAAGAAGGAAATGGAAACCAAGGCTGAGAGCAGTGTGACTGAAGATATCATGATTTAGTGAACTAAGTTACATACTAACTTTCAATGTCAGATATGTATTGACAAATTAGTCAGTTTTCCAGTTCTGTTACCACCACTTCTTGGGTCCTTCCTCTAGCAATCCCAACTAGATTTAACTTGACTCCTGAAATTGTTGGTCTTTTTGCAGTCACTGTGGCCATCTTATTTTAAGAAGCATCATGTGAAATAGGCATGGATGGGATTTGAAAAGAAAATGGAGAATCTTTTCGTATTTTGTTTGGAGGTAGGAAGCAAAATAAAACTTGAGGATAACAGAAGCAGCTGGTTTTTTTAAGCATTTTAAGTTTAAATATACTTTTATAAGTTATATAATATTTTCAATTCACAGAGAGGAGTTCAATTGAAATTACAAATTTTCTAATAAAACTAAATATAGATTTGCATTCCTAAACTAGTGAAAATGCAAGATGATTTTATCTCTATCTACTGTAACTATTTTTTTTAAGTAGCTCTGGGCTGCTGCATGTCACCTAGTATCAGTACATAAGAAAGCAGAAAAGCATAGACACAAATATATTGCATTTGTCCATTGGTTCTTTTTTCCCTTACCCCAACACTTGTGGAGGCTTTCAAGAGGTCAAATTAAGTTAGAAAGCAACAGCAGGAAGAAAAAAAAAAATCTAATTACTCTGTGATATTTTTATTTAAAAGAATGTTTTTCTAGATAAAATGTTAACTCCTCTCATGATGAAAAAAATCATCACCTGACACAGTTAGATTTTTCCTGTAGTTCAAATTAACATCCAGAAAAAAATACCCTGAGCATTGATTGGTTAACTAAAGCAGTAGTAAATTATAATAGTAGATGTTATTTTACTAAATCCACTACTGGTATGATTTACCATAATTATGACTACTTAATAGTAGTGCAACATTTTCTAGGTTAGAATCCACAATGTAATTACTGTTTTTCTGGTAGTGATGGTTAACTGTTTTCATTCCTAATGAAAAACAAATGACAAGATGTTGCAGAGCATGTCGGAACAGCTCCAGGATCCACACCAACAAAAGACTGGTGGACAAGCACCCAGGGCACTGCAGTCTAACTTTTGGTCATGGCAAGTTCCCATGTTCTCCTGGGAACTGCATTTTACATATTATTCTGTCATAGGTTTAAGATTTCCCCACCCAGTTTTATGAATGCCCTTACATTTATGCGTATCCCTTATGGAATAGATATGATTTCTGGAAAGTTCTGCTGTATTCGGTACTCTATTTGTTAATTCGAATAGAACCCTCCCCTGAGTTTGTCCCATTGGATGTTTTTCCCTGTCACCTCACAGTTTACCGAACCCCATTGGTTGTAACCCTTTATTCCGCCCCTTTTCACCCGCATACAAAAATCCCCACACAGCTTTGCTCTTCCCTCTTCTGCTCTTATGTTTCATCCTCAATAAAGGATTGGAACCTCACGGAGCGTCCCACTCTCATCCTTTGCTTCTGCCAGAGTTTCTTTTACATCAGCTCACAGCCTGCTCCTTGCGAGGAAGCCAGCTCCATCTGCTGTCCTGCAGTTAAATCCTGTCCTCCGGGACACCTTCTGCAGTCAGACGCTGTGCAAGTCCCCGGGCACCTGTGTCAACTAAAGATCAGTATTCTTACAAAATTAGGTAGGTTGGGTGATTTTCATGCTGTCAGACAAACAGCATTTTTTTCAATTTTTTTTTTTTTCAGCTAGATATCAAGCTGTTCTTAGAACTTCTTGATAACATCTGCAGACTACTCTCCACATGAGCTAATTCGTCAAACCACAGTTCATTTCAGCTCATCACACTGACCTATGAGCTCTATGCTGATGGGTCATGTTTAATGGACAAATGAGTTGCACTCAGCTACCTGTCTTTTCATTCTGAGTATCTTCAGCCACGCTAGTCCTCCTGAATTAAAAAAAAATAACACACAGAAAAAAATGTTTAGAGAAATCACAAAACAAGTTGCAGTTGGTTTATTATTGTGGACATGTCCTGAAATTAATTTTCTTACAGCAAATCTCATCTTCTAATGAAAAATTTCATCTCTGCTAATTCATTGAGTAGAAAGCTAAAAGTAATTATCTACTGATTATTACAGCAGTAGCTGGCACATCTATAGCCACAAGAGTGTCAGTATTTCTATTATAAGCCCTGTTATTCTAGGTTTTAAAAATTCGCAGGCTATTGAAACTTGGCACAAAAATTAGAAGGTTAGAAGGAACCTCTCTGAAAGGAATTTTGGTGTCCAGCCATTTGCAGGTTACATAGCTGGACTACAGGAGTAGTTTGCTATTTGAACATGTACTGCACAGGTTTTCAGTTAGAAAAGACTTCATTGAAAATTACGACATTTATCTAACACTCAAGACACTATTCAAAACATAACAAGATGACTTTTTTAAAGATACATCTTATAGATATAAGAATTATATAAATGTTACACAGTAGTTCCAGTAACACTCTGGATGACATCATGGGGAATTAATTTTGTCTTCTACTATAAGACTTGTCCCTTCTGATTGCTGCTAGTCATGACCCCTGTTCTGTACTCTCAGCCCCCATTTGAGGAAGAATGTGAAGAATGGGTTTCTGAAGCTTCGGGCTTTAGATATTTTGAAGCAAAGTGGATAAATATCTGCAAATGTGTATCATGTATCACCAAATCTGTCAAACACAAGAGAAGTATGAAACTTTCAGATACACCCTCTTTGATTTATTTCATCCTAAATCTATGAAGATATTCTCCTAAACCAATGGAGACATTCTCAGTTTCTAAATTCAACCAGTCTGGTTGTATAGAAGGACAGAAACATGTCATACACTTTCTAAAAACCTAAAGTAACAGATAATTAGCCAGTTAAATTCTACATCAAATTTTTAACAAATTCATCTATTTGGGAAAGTTCTTTCTGCCTGTTTCACCTTATGTTTATAATAAAAGTGTTGGGAGAGAAAGAAGAAATGGGCTTGGTGTCAGAGGCACACTGAGTAAAGACAAGAATGGTGCATCAACTGCAAAAGGTACAGAAATGGTACTAGCCAAGCGTCACATATTCAGCCAAACATATTGAAATTGCCATATTGTTCACTGAAATAACTCACTTAAATGTTAATGTGTGGGGAAAAAAACCCATGAAAACCACATTCAAAGGAGTTTAAGCTGATAAAGAACTAAGCCATTTGAAGGCCATAGTGTCTTGAAACCATAATCACCAATTATGGCCCAAGCAGCGGTAACCCTAACCCTAGCCCTAACCCAATATTTCTTGCATGTCAGGAAGCATAGGGGTTTTTTACATTCCATTTTTTTATTCTTAGATTATTTAAAAATACTGAGAATACAGTCAAACGAGTCTTAGGCATATCATCCACAAAAAGTAGGAAATTTCTCAGGGAAAAATTAAGTATTTTCATTACTTTATGATTCAGTGCTTCTGTTTTGAAAATGTGAACATACTATCTCAACAGACTAGATAAACAGTAGTCTATCAAAATAGTTTATCTGAAATGAAAATGAAAACTGGGAAGAAAAAAATTTGGCTGCAGTGAGACAGAACAATCCTGCACTTCTGAAATAAATTTCTCGTTCCTGAGCTAAAGGTTAAATCTGAATTATTCTGTTAGCAATTTCCTTTTTTTCTCAATTCGTCTTTGAGATCTATGAGAATTTTTTCTTCTTTATATCATCAAGTTTGAACAATTCTGTAGGATGGGGTCTGTATATATGAGATGTAGCATGGACTGATTTTCAAAGTAGAAACAAGAAATGCATGGTTATTAAGAAAAAATAAATATATATTTACAAATTTGTGTCCTATAATCCTTTTTATTTTCATTGAATTAGACTGCCACAAGATGAAAACAGCTAACAGTTTGACAGATGAACTAAAAAGGAAAGAGTAATGCAGCACTTCATTCTTGTTTTTCCAGTGACATTTTTCTACTTACATTCAATTCCAACAGACATTTTTGGAACAATTCAGAGAAAACCTAGCACTCTTGCTAGTATTTTGTGCAACATGCTAAATCTTGCTGCAGAGGAAAGCAATGTTAGGATGTTATATTACATCTACTACTGATTGGAAGCTGTGGTCACTCAGCTCCCTGCAGGCATAACAAATACTCCACAAAACATCTGTCTCTTGCACAAATTGACCATACCACATTGTTTTGCTTATCGAGCTTGGCAGATCCAGCTGATGGAGGTTGCAATGCGTTTTCAGGAAGCACTTACAAATACATGTTCAGTGGATTCATTTTAACTCCTTTACTTATGTGTTTTTGATAAAGCCTAAGTGCTTATGCAGTAGCAGGGATTTTTTATTACGGCAGAAATGCTTGAAACAGTAGCGTTATATCATCCCATATATTCTCAACTCATTATGGCCATATTAGTGGGCATCTATATTGCAAATTTCATGATCAATTGTTCATGCTCTTCTTTTGAGTCCTTCATGGACTGTGTGTGATCTAACTTGTTCAGGAGGTGGCTGGAAAAACACCAGCCAAAATATTGGAGATCATCTAGAGAATACAGGATTGGTATGTACTACTGATTTCATGGTTCAAATGCAATCTTATGCCTTAAAAATTGAACTTCTGCTGACCTAACAACAGTATAAAAATCACTACTTGTTTCCAAATCAGACAAATATAACTATGCTTTTACTAATATAAGTGCTGGCCGAATTTGCAGAAAAAAAATCAGATCTGGGGACAGGTTCAGCTTTTCACATCTTCATCCTGAAGTTACATAGGAGTAAACGAGTAGATACTGAAGAACAGTAAAATTACTGTAGTAGGACACCCTTTGAAAATGTAGAGCAAAAAAGATTTTTTTTCCTTGTAATATTGTTAACTCAGATACACGTTTTGCATTTTCCTAAGGTAAATAGAAGCTGTATAGCTAACTGTTGCTGGAAAACATCATTGGGAATTACAAATTGTCTAGATATTGGCAAATCCAAAAGAGAGAATCTTCTTTTAGCATTGAAGTAAACTGTCTTAAATTTCCTCTCTGGGGATCAGCAGACTGTGACTTATTTATCTGTTTTTGGCAAACATGACAGAGACACACACACCAAATCTACATTTGTCCAAGTATTGCTAAAAAAATTTAGCAGGACAGAACTTAATTGGAATCATATAATAATAGCTGACAATGGATGTAGAGCAATGAGTCTTGGAAATAATTAATTAAAATGGGAACCCACATTTTTCATTCTAAATCACCTCTTCATTGTCAGCAAGAAGACTTGGATGGCATTTCAGCTAAGAACTTTCTTCTAATCTACCACCATGTTGGTGGTGCAAAACAGTAAAAATTTTAATGTTCTGAAAGTAGTCCTGAAGGTATTATTAAGTCATCAAATAGATGAATAGTACAGAATCACTGTAGAAACACCAGTCAGAGAGAATAGGTGGGTAATGTTGCCAGGTTGCTCCATGTTGTTGTTTAGGTGGTTTGAGATTTTACATTGAGGAACGATGTGACTTTTATCTCTGACCTGCTTCTCCCTTTCCCCTTCCAAACATTTCTCTTGTTTCATCTATGTCAGGGAAATTATCCAACCTTAGCTTTATGGCAATTTCACAATTAGAAAGTTTAAGAAGCCTTCATCAAAGTTTATACTTGACTGTCTTCCTCCATGATGTTGCAAAATGAAACTTCTGTACTAGGAAAGCATTATCAGAGTCTGATGAAAATGCTGACACTGAAACCTGAAGGGGAAGATATGTAACCTGCACTCCCTAAAAAGTGGAGAGGCAAGGATCGCTTATGAAGAACAGGGAAAATAATTTGGATACGTATTTGGATAAGCACTGTTAGTTAAGGATAGAAGGCAAATATATTTGCATGAATATTTTGAGATAAGCAAAGTGCTGAAATAAACAAACAAAGAAACAAACCCCTCAACCAACCAACCAACCAAAAAACCTCTTGATTTATCAAATACAAAATTAACTTTTAAATTCCTTGTCAAACTTGATCTCTAAGGTCAAAATTTATAAAATATAACATGGACAAAATAAAACTATCTGCTGTAAACTGTAAAGAACATAAACTTCCACTGAAGTCTTTTCCTGTAGAGTAGTAATCCATATTTGTGTAGTAAGGGCGTTCTTCAATAAATCTTGAAGGATTCTTCACTACAAAATCTGAAAGAGGTGGACATTTGATCTGTTTGAAACGTTCTGTGCTAATTTTTTAAAATTTTAATTTTATTTTTTTGTTTAACAACACTTTATATAGAAAGAGATACCTCCTACACTTCCATGTATATTTTACATTTGAGGACCTTATACCATTTTAGCAGTCATTCTGTAACTATCTTCGGTCATAGATCTTGTCTTCTATAACCCCAAAACTGCCAGGGAATATATTCTTTGAAAACAGAACCAAAACCAGCTACATGAACACCAGAATAACTAACACACAGTGTCCTAAAATTTGAAATCTTAGCAATGAATGAAAGCTGCTCACTATTTCCTGTATTATTTTCTCCTGTGGTTGAGATGCTTGCATGGGTTTCCTCTCAGTTGGATTTTGTTGATATTTATATTGGTATTTAAAATATTTGGAGAGATGCTAGACCTGTTTGTTCAGGTCTAACACACACATATTTTTTGTACAATATGTTCTTCTTGATTTTTCCCTTTAGTTTCTTTTAAGCACTTAGGTATATGTTAAAGTACAGTTGAAATCCCTGGGATTTAAGTCCGTAATAATTTTAGCACTTGCTAATGTATTCCTTATTAGAAGACCAATAGATAAGGATACACAGTTACTACTCTGGAGAAGGTCTCCAGAAAAAAAAAAGTGCAGATGGTGTTGCAATCATCACAGCTACCTCAGTCCGAGTTTATTCATTTGAGGTGTGTTGGCTGCTAAAACACACGCACCTGATAGTGCGCATTTCTGACGGTTCTTTCAGGGACACAGACCAGTGTAAATCTAATAACAAAGAGAAGATACTAGCAGAGATCTTTGATCTACTTACTCTAGTACCTTCAGTTTTAATGCTGGGCATTTCTTTTGGTGAGCATTTATATTTTTATTAAAAATAATGTATAATTGAATGAGAAAATTCCATAAAAATCTACTTACAATAATTACACTTACTCATTTAATCTATCCTTGTCTTTGTAAGTTGTCATTTTACTTACTTTGATTTCTGAAGATTGATCAAATTCATGCAATAACATCATAATCTCTGTGGCCTGCATTAGAACTTCCTGCAGTAATTAGTCTTTATGAAACTTATGTTTTTATCATTTGCTCTTTGTTTTTTATGAACCTTATACAATTCAGAGAACACGTTTTCTTCTCCAAGATAGAAAAATTTCTAAACCAATAAAAAAATTCAGAAAAGCCATCTTAGTACCTTGACAGAATACTAAAAGAGTGTTGTTCGTTTCCCTATTAAAAAAATTGTTTGTCAGGTCATACTTTTGCTCATCTTGCTGCTTTTTGTCTTTCGACAACAATTCTTACAAACTAGACACACAAAAGTTCATAAAAAGTAGAAAATTAAAAAGAAAAAAAAACTGGAAAATACCATAGAATCGGATGAAGATATTTTCTTCAGACAAATGTTTCCAAACACTATTTTCCTGTTACATGCCTATTTCTTGAAATGGAAAAATACAGAATTAAAAAGTCAAATCTCTGTCTCTTTCTTCCCATAATTCCATTTTAAAGTAATACATTTTTCTAAAATATAGTTTCATTTAAGTGCCATAACTAAAGAGGACATATTTCTTAGCAGTTTGAATTTCCACTGAAATCAAAGGCTGCAGAGTTAGAGATGATTTGCGCAAGAATATATTTCGTGGTTGCAGTTGTATATTGTTTCAGAGCATTGGAAAATATATATAAATATATATCCACCATTCCTGTTATGTGAGTTACAAAAGTGTTATTTTGCTCCTTCTCTGACCTACATTATGAAACTATTAAAAATGTTGCTATGATGTGTGAAATATAGATAACATAAAAAGATAAAAAACTCCAAATAAGACACAGAACATGAAGTAATGAAAACTGTAAATCATATACCATGAATACTAAAAACTATTTTAAGAACGTATGTAAACCAGCTTTTTCTTTTCTTATGCTTTTTGAAAGTAGTTGTGAGTAATAATTTTTAACATCAGAATTGGATGTTTATTAATTTTTAGTTTGGATCATGTTTTCTTTGCTCTTTAAGTGGTTTTTTATGTAACTCAGTTTTTCATAGCTATTAAAATTATCTTTTGAGACTATAGGAGGTAATTTTAATAACTACTTTTTATTGATGTCCTCCATCAGCTATGATAGGCAGTGCCACCTTTGTTGATTACACAGCAGATGCAAGGCATAATAAAAAAAAATGTAAACCAAACCAAATGTTCTTTCTAAATGTTTCAGAATTATTCACTTCAGAATTTTCATCAATAACAATAATGCATTCAACTTTAAAAAAACATATTTTATTTAGAATAAAACGATTCAATTGTGGGGGGTTTTGTTTGAGGTTTGGTTTTGTTTTGGTTTTTTTTCTTTAGCTAGCACAATGACTTTATCCAGGAGAAAAAAAAAATGAAAAAAAAAATTAAACAATTAAATAAAATAATTTAAAAAAAAATAGAAAAACCTCGATCTGTTGTAGCAGATGATGAAAACACTAACAAATCACAGGCTTTTCCAAGCATAGACAAGTGTGAATACATAGGACCAGAAGGTATTGGAAGCAGATTTGAAAACAGACTTATTGGTGCCACAAATCTTCCAGAATAGCCTTTGGATACATTTCAGAGTTTTTGAAGTACACATGTACCTTCATCCCCATTTACACAGCTGATGCTTGGCCATCATTTCACACTTTTAATGTTTCATACCTTGAGTAGAAACTTCCACTCCATCACACGTATGCAGCAAAGGATTGGGATCGCCACCACCCATAACTCTCTCTCCTCTAAATCACTGAGAAGGACATAGGTGAGATCATTTTTCCATTCCTTCAGCAAACACACCTGAAAAATCTACATGACCAAAGGGCAGAAGTAAAACACAGGCACTGACAAAACAGTTTGTGAACAAATCTGAGCAGAAGCTTTGTCCTTCATTCCTGTTTGCTCCAGACAGATCCAAAGACCTTTGGTATGGATTTATATATAAATGCAAGAAGATGATCAAAAAGTTAGTCTGAATTATAATTTAAAGCCTAGAGCGGAAATGATTTTAAGGTATCCTATTCCAGTCCAAGGTCTTAACCTTTAGTCTGGAGGCTTAGTTCTGGATGTATTTTATCCACAGGAGGAACTGGTCAGCAGTAAAATGTATAAATTATTAAAAAACTCCTTGATCCCATTGCATAGATTTTTTTTTTTTTAACAAAAGAAGTCAAGAACATAGAACAGAATTCAGACACACTCCAGCCCAGCTACACTGTCTACATGATCTTAAAATGAGGACCCAAATCCCTTTAGACACTTACGCTTTGACTGGGGAAAACATCTTATTTGGAAGTACAAATGAAATTATGACCCTGGCGGTATAGCACTGGTAAAAGAAAATTGGCAGATAGACCATAAAACTTTTTATTGTATGTGTCTGCATTCTGAAAATGTTGCATACATGTAAGTAAACTAAATCGTCACTCTTTGTAATGCTGTTTGTTTGTTTGCTTGTTTTTGGTGAAATACGATTGTTATGAAATATATTAGAAAATATTAAACAGTAAATACATTAAACTTTCAAGATGCCAATGTACAACTTACCGTGCATTAATTTGCTGGAAAACTGTGAGGATCCTTGTAGCACTGAAGAAAAGAACCCTCAAGGACGCAACACAATTGAAACAGCCCTCTTCATCTCATTTACTAATCTACAGCTGTGCAGATGCACAATATTTTCTGGAGAAAAGAAAATCGTTAAAATATCCAAATGAATTATCCCAGCATTTTTGTTAATGCAAAGGAACGCTAGCTTTTAGAACACTATGCTACATCTACAGTCAGGCTACATCACACTCATTTGTTCAATATCATTCTACAAGAAAAAATCATAAATATATGTCATGGTTTGATGCCAGTTTAAACGCCAAACACACAAAATCCAATTATATGCATAAGGGGAATATGGA
>VYZQ01030207.1:0-14680 GCA_013400655.1 Mystacornis crossleyi
GATCCCTGTCCCCACATGCCCACACCAAAAAATGGATATGATAAAGCTTGGATGTCATCCAAACCCTGCTTTCTGTCTTTAGCTTTCTGTTTTCAGCAGGCGAGCCTTTCAAATTTATACTAGAATAATGTGACCTCGGGAGACCTTTATTTAAACAAATAGAATTAGGTTGTATAGCTATGTGGTTAATGGCAGTTCCTGAAACACATTCAGCAGCAATTTGATGTTATTATTAAAGCTAAGTAGTTTTCATAAGGTCTCAGTTAAATATTTCTCCACTAACTCATCAAGACAAAGAGTTGACCTCAGCTTTCTTTCAGAGTCCATCAATACAGCTCCTTGTGAAGCAGAGAGGCTGTTTAATACAAAAATAAATCCAAGGACTTCCACCACCTCCTGTTCCATATTAGCTAAGCACACTGAGTCGGCAGGGCTGCCCATCCCCTGATGGATCGTAAGAGCTGTTTTCAATCTATTTTTAAGGGTAGAGTTGTCTGTAAAGGTGGGCTGCCTGCTGGGCTCCTGATGGATTTAAGATCTTGATATTCAGATTAAGGCAGAAGCAGCTAAAAAGGAAGGAAAATATGTTCTAGTCTTGCTGTTGTGTTCAATGAACGTCTAATCACATCAGGTTTTTTCTTTCAAATTAGCATTATTTGTGTTTAGCCTTCATTAGCACAGTTCAGATTGAGCAGTTGGTTACTGCAAACCCTGCAGAAACAGGGACGTGCTTAAGCTTCTCTGCAAAGGGGCCTGGGGGCTGTATATTTATAGAGATCCATGGAAAAGATTACAAATAAAAAAACCAGATACTTCTGTGTGAATTTAATTCATATTAGTAATATGAAGCTATTGACATGAAAGAAAAAGATTCTGTTAATAAGGGAGCATCTCTGCATTTGTCAGCATGACAGAAATGTTCTGTAGATGGGTATTTTCTTTAGAATATCCATATTGTAAAGCTCACCACCCCTGACATTGCCCCAGAGTCTGGGTTCAGTGCCTCTTCATGTTCAGGGGCACATACAGAATGGTTTGGGTGGAAAGGAAGCTTAAAGACCATCTTTCCAACCTCCTGCCATGGGCAGGGACACCTTCTACTATCCCAGGCTGCTCCAAGCCCTGTCCAACCTGGCCTTGGACACTTCCAGGGTTGCATGTGGCTGTCCAGGGACAGCCACAGCTTCTCTGGGAGACCTGTGCCGGGGCCTCACCACCCTCACAGGGAAGAAGTAGAAACACAGACATTTATTTCCATCAAAGCACAGCTACGTGACACCAGCATGAATTTTTGAGGGTGAAATACACATTATTTGCTGCTTGGCCTCTCCAGTTGTGGAAAGGTCTCCCTGACCCAGGGAAAGGTGTGGGCTGCCAGGCAAATCTGGTGCCCCAGAAGTTCCCAGCACTCTCTCAGGAAGATTACTCAAGAAAGAGTTACCTGAGCTTTGTCCACTGCCTGGAAAAGTTCTCATGTCAGTCTGTGAAGTTGTCCTGTTATCCCAGATGTCCTTGTCCATGTTTTCTACTTGCCCTCTATAATTTTAAGCCTGAACTAATGTAAACCGACATCCTCCAAAACGTCAAGGCCCATTTCCTTCAATCTTCCCTTCATGAGCATTAACTCCTGAGCAGTGTGGGATACATGTGGTTTCCTGACCAGCACACAGCTCTCTCTTCCAATTCCGGACAAATTAACAGCGTGAGCTGCTTTTCTTCTACTCAAGGTTGTAGTTTTGCACCAAGCCCTTGAAGTCTGGGTACTAAAAAGGTCATCAGACAGCTCTGGATGCAGTGCCTGGCTGCTGGAGGCCCAGGGACAGTGCCAAAGTCTGCCACAGCCCTGTGAGGACACGCCCGTGCGCCATCAGGCAGAGGTGACGCCACTGCAGGATGAGTTAACCCAGCTCTCGGGAAGCACGACACCTCTGTGGGAGTCTCCACTTGTTCTCCATGATTTAAAAAAAGTAACTACAGAAAAATAAACTACATTTTGCTTACAAGCAGAAGGAGATATGATTGAAACCCCTCTGTGGAGAGTTTTAAAGCAACCAAGGGAGCACACTGAGAGTTTGTAATCAGGCCACGCTGCACTGTCGGAGACTGAGTCCTTTCAGCAGCCACGGCAAAGACGTGCGTGTGTTGAAAAGCAAAGAAACAACTTTATGTGTTTCCCCGTGGGGGAAAACACTGAAAGCCTTTTTTCCTTTTTAATATACTATGAGGTGTAAAAGATTTCATGCTCTCTTCAGATATCAGCGTTAGATTAGGATGTGATGACAGAGGACATAAGGTATTGCTGGACAGTAAAATGCCTCTGGCCACAAGCAAGCCTGTCCTCGTTAATTTTATCTCAACCTCGTCTCTCTGATTTGTCACTGGCTCTGAATTCTTCAATCTCTTCTCTCCATAAAAATGTCTAGCTGTCTCTTAAATTCATTTATGTCATTGCCTTTTATGACCTTTCTTGATAACTTACTCTTTGTATTTTTTCCCCCAAGTGAAAAGCTCTGCCTAAATGAATTATCTCATTGGCCTTAATTTCCTAATTTTGAGGTTTTGTGGCTGTTGGTCCTAGTTATTCAATTCCTCACCAACATAAGCATTATATTTATGGATATTAAGCTTTTTCCACTGGCTAAAAAGCTGGGGGGGGCATTGTTTCTTTTTTTTTTTAATGGAAGTTCATTTACTAAAACACCCATGGGCAGCCTTTTTCATGTTTTCTGCCAGATGTAAGTTTGGAAAGAGTTTTAAAACTATACATATCAATACTGTACCTGGAGCAGGGACTCTGTACCAGGGTTGGGTGTGAGCCAGATAAACACAGCCCTAAGTCAAATTACTGGCTTTGGCAAGTTTCTTCCCAACACACTGTTCTTCTCCCCTATTCTATGGATTTGAACCATCATCCTCTACTGTGTCAACTATGAACGCAGCTTCTGCAGAAATGTTCCTCCTGACTGTCTTGATAATTTTTGCAGTACTTGGAATATTTAAAACTTTGAAAAACAGTAATAAGAATACAATGTTCGCATGTATCTCTATTCATATGCAGTTCTATTCTTTACACCTCAGCTTGGGCTACCTATAAAAGTCTCTCATATGCATTTTCTATTTCAAGACTTTGCGCTCCAGACCAGTTCAAAAGGCTTTATTATTAAGACTTTATCCATTTCATTTCTGTTCAGATTTCATTGTCCGTCATGGCCAATATATCTTCCCTTAATTTTCACAAAGTCCAGCCAGGTAGGTCATGATCAGATTCGTCTTTAATCTTTTTATATATTTAGACACTGTAATGAGATCATCATCCAGTGTGGTTTTTTCTTTCAGGCTAAATATGCTACACTTCTTGAGTCCCTTTCTCATCTATGGAATGAATTTAACTCCTTACCTTTACCGTACTACTCTAAAAACTGTTGGAAATGACAAAGATGTTTTGGTCTTAAAATTCTAAAATTTTTTGGGTCCAGCTTTGGTACAGTTCTTGCCCTTTCTTTCTTAAGCAGAATGTTCGGCCTATGTGACACTGCTGAGTGTTGCAGAAGCTGCCATTTGGGAGCACTAGTCAAAAAAAACCCAAAAACCAAACCAAAAGGTGACTGCAATTTCCTAAATGCTGGGTGTTCCACGGGTTATTCTTACCAGCATCCAGCCCTTGGCTTGGAAAGAAAGATAAAGGCTCAAGACTTTCTTGTTCATGTCTTATAAACCACACAGGTCACAGAGTTAGGTAGGGGATTGAGTAAATTATCAGCAAAACAACTCAAGTTCTGCTCTGGAATGTGCATAATGCTCTCTTATGAAGGTAATTTTTTCTTCTGGACTTACTAATGAGAAGAAACTGTGAAACACTGAACGCATGCATTGTTCTGCAGCGTTAAATAATTATAGCAAGTTCGTCCAGTTCTGTGGGCCAGTAATGAAATTACTCTATCCTTTCTCTTAGTGTTTGGCAATATTAATTCCTATGTCCCTGAGTTATTTGGCAGAAGCAAGCTGAAAATAGAGGAAATGCTGCATTTATTTTTCAGTACTCTCTTCAGTCTCATGGGGACAGCAAGGTTTGTACCAAGAAAAGACAGTAATTTGTTCTGCTTACAAGGAAAAAGTAATTGGGGGGTGCTATTTACCACTGTTGTATAAATAAGAGCGTCTTGATATTGAATTTGGAGGTAGATGTGCTCGGAATTGTCAGACACAGAGTGCTGGAGCTGATGTTCCCAGCCAGGACAGGGAGCAGCAGGAACAAGGTCACAGGCTGATGCCTGTATTGCCATCCTTTCCTGCAAGCCTAGCTCATAGGCATGCTCTCTGTATTACTTTACAATATTTTTTTCTAGCTGCAATTCTTGTATGAGCTGCAGCTGCTTTGTTTGGCTGCTGTAGGTTCTACTCGGGTGTTTTTATAAAGATGGGAAAGTTTCTCAGCAGAAAAGGACCATGTAACAGATAAAGCACCACAAGCACATATTTTTTAATATTATCGGACTAGGACTAGATTAAAATGATAATTATCAGGACAAAAAAAGCCATCATCAGCTTCATTTTCTCAAGTCTGCCTGATTGTATAAGCACAGAGCTGCACTTCCTCAACTCCTCCAAAGCATGCCTAAGATCTATTCCTGAAACTGGATCCAAGTGATATTCATTAACAGCTCTACCATGCGTATTTATTTTGCACTACACATGATAATGTGTGAACAACAAAAGGGATAATGTCATTATGGAGACGCAAGTAGCAGCTCTGTACTTGTGAGCAGGTTTATGTTCTCTCCTCTCATTTTATGCTCCAAAGATCTGTCTGCACGATGTGTTTGGTTAAAATAGCAGACCGAAATAAAATATTTGTTCCAGGAGATTTAAATCCAGATTAAACACATTTCAGTGCTGATTATTATAACGTCATTTAAGTATCATCTTCTGCTGTGCTTTTCACACAGCTCTCCCACACCGATGAAAATTGCCAGGGCAGAGATGGACTTACAGCCTCTTTTTGCTTCAGGAGCAAAAGCAAGAGATGCAGTTTAGGCAGCCCAGCCTGGCGATGGCAGCATGGGCCAGATTTCCCCAGATTATGCGTGTTTTGTCCCCTCATACTTCACTCGAGCAAAGCTTCGGCACAAACCCTGGTGCCAGGATTTATATCAGTAAGTGTGGAAAGCCCACGGGGCTCCACTGAGCTGCCTTTTGCAGCACGGGCCAGAGCACTGGTCTATCCAAGAGCTCCACAGTTTTAGTAGCTCACACCTGCATGAAGAAAGATGTGTTTTTTGAAGGAAATAAAAGTCGCACCCAGGAAAAGAAGATCTAAGATAACCCTGAGAATAATGTGAGAATACGAAAAGACAGGGAAATGTCAATGTCTCAGCACAGGATGGCTCTGAAACCAATACTGAAGCAAACAAATAGGCAAAGAAAGTTATAGGGGAGTTTCAGGAAGGTATTTCTGTGGAAAAGCAGGCTTCTCCTGTTTTTGTTGCACATGAGAAGGATGCAGGAGCCTTGTGCATGCCCAGGCTCCCTTGGTCACAGCAGGAGTTGTGCTGTCCTGCCTCGAGCAGAGCTAGTGCCGTCACCCAGCCCCGAGCGCCAACTGCACAAACAAACAAACAAACGGGCTGGTACCCACCACACTTGGGAATATTCTTGATGAATTGCCGTCAGTGGAGAATAATTTATCATAGTTGAACCATTTTTGGTAGAAAACATTGTCTGAGCAATGAAATATGTCAGGAAATACTTTCTAGCTGGAGGTTCTGTTCAGGATGAAAAATGCCTTCCCTGAAGGAACCAGCAGACTGATACCTGGGACAGGAAACAGGGGTGTACTGGGTCCTTTTTCCCAGGAGTGCACCATAAGGCTCCAACAATAGAATCCTAAAGCCTCTTGTCTGCACAACCCTCTGGTGAGGGATGCTCTTGAAAGATGGAGGAATGGCAGCACAAGGACATGACTCACCTCCAAACAGATCACCTCTGCCCAGGAAAAATGATTTAAATCTTAATGCTTCCTAGAAAGGGAAAATTCTTCTCACGAGGGAAATGTGTCTTTTTTAGGAAGGAAGTGCTTGTTCTGGAACAACAGCCAAGCAGCACTGCAGTTCCACCTTTCACCAGAACCTCTCAGGAGCCATGGACTCTAATGACTTATTTCTTGTGCCATGTGTTTGCACTTTCCTCACTCTAAAATTAGTTTGTGGTGTTCTAGAAAACCTGGGTGCCAGGAAAGAAATTCCAGCTCTTTGTTGGGGCTTTTTTTTGAGATTTAAGAAATATTACCATCTACCCTAGTGGTATAATAAACAGAGCACCTTTTGAAACAAATGGGCAGCTTTCATTTTTGCTCCTCTCTCCAGTAAATAACAGCTTATTTGAAAGAAGCAGCAATTAGCTGAAACTAAGTGGAACAACTATCCATGATAAAGGTTTGTGACAACCAGGCAGGAAATAGTTTTCTGGTCTCACTCAAATATTTTCAGTCTGGGACATTTGTGGCTGCCAGGAATGAGTGAGGGCTGAGATCTCACCCCCCATTACAAAAGAGTTGTGAGGCTGATGGAGTTCTCATGGGTCCACCAAAACTTTTATTTTTCTCAGGTTTCATTTCAGTTTTGTTTTTCTTATGTTTGTAGGGCAGTAAGGGAGAGCAAAGTATCAAAACAAAACTCATTCCTAGCCTTCAGAAAACGTATAAGTGGGTTTAGAAAAGGTTGGAATGAAATACTTCAATAACATGCAAGCCTTCCTCTCTGAAGAGTTTCACATCAATAACTTTGTGGAAATAAACATTTTCCTGATTTTCAACAGTTTCTCCTTAAAATACCTTTCCAGGCTCTCACCTAATTCAGAATATCATGCAGACACAACTTCAGAAATCCTACAACTTTCTTTAGGCTTTTTGAACTTTCCTAAATCAAAAGCACCAGTTTCTATTCCATTTTCTGGGACAGAAAGACCTACAGAAAACTGTAATTGTTTAACATCCACTGGAGTTTTGCAGCAAAGCCCGAAACACAAACATTTATTGTCAGGTTCTCCCAAACCCTACACTTTATAGCTGGGGTCCAGAAGAGAGCATGAGACATTTCCTCAGTGTCCCCACCTGGCACTGGTGATGGGCACAGGCGAAAAGGTCCACGTAATTGGAATCATGCTTTGAAATCCGTGACCCTTTTCTGGGAAGCTGAACATATGGTTTTCAATCTCCACCAGCAGAAGGAGGGCAACTTGCGTGAGCCAGCTGCATCCTCATTTCCCTCCAAGAGCACTCCTAAGAATCCCAGTGGGTAACAGAAATCTTGCTTTCCATTACAACCCCTCTATGTATGGATTAATGCACTCACTTCAGCCTTCCAGCACTCCACTGCCCAAGTAATAGACTGTAATATTCCTGACATTCAGGATGGAAAAAACAGAATACAATTAAAAACAGAATACATAATATTCACTGAAATAAAACAGATTTCCAATCAATTAAAACAGGCTCTCCTTCCAATAGCACCAGACAAATAATACATTTACAAAACTAATCGGTTCTACACAAGCTGAGCTAATGAGTGTCATTTGGGTCACATCCTCAAATTGCAAATAAATGTTATCATTTATCAACCTAACACATTACTCAATAAATCTTCTGCACCACTGTTCATACTTATCAGCTGTGTCATTTAATATTCCTTTCTGGTTTAGAAAACTATTTCCTCTGGTGCCTGACCCTTTGTAATGGAAAACTACTGAAAACAGACAGTAGCTAATTCAAGAATCATATAATTTGGAGCTAAACAGAGCTGTGGCTGGTGTTGAAATGCTCTAATATTAATTTTTCAATGGGTCTCCTCCCAGGCTGAAAATACTACAAGCTGCTGAGATGAAATTTTCATTTAAGGAAGGTCAGACTGTAGTCAATGCCACAAGAGGTTTTACAGTATATAAAAGCATGAAAATGATTACCTTCTGTCCAGGCAAGGAGACCTGTTTTCTCACTTATGCAAGAGCAGTTTGGACTCTCACAATTCCAGGCATAAAGCCTCCCCATCTCAGCCACCTGATGCACAACACACCACCCTGGGTGCAGATTGGTGATTTCTGGTGATTTCAGCCAATCCATCATCTCCCAATCCCTGCTGGGATGGAAATGAGAAAGGGGGAAGTTTCCAAACTGTTCAGCAGCATCCCCTCCTCCCCTCACTGACAACCAGGGGGGAAACAGGTCTTCTTACCCCATGGGTGATACCTGAAGGGTCCTTTCCTTTGTCCCAGGCTGCTTCCCCAGCGGTGGCATCCTGTCAAGGCTCACTGCAGGCTGAGCATGGAGAGGCCCCTTTTCCCAACACATCCATTCCAGAACTGAATTACTCAGATTCATCTTCTTCACTGCAAGCACATAAAAGCCCAGGCACACAGCCCCTGGGACGCATCTGACAGGGACATCCAGTGACCGCCCTTCTTCAGGAGTGTGTGTCCCCAGAGCATGTTCAGAGTGACTGCTGAACGCTAAAGGGGTCAGGAACTGCAGGGTCCTCTTTGTGCACTTGCTTTACAGCCCACTGCACAGCTGGACACAAGATACAGGCACAGGCCCACATTTTACCAGAAGGGTGCTCATTAGCAGTGCCCAGGGTAATAAATGATCTTTTCAACAAATGTGGCTGAGCTGGGCATGCTGGTGGTCAGCTGGCTTAGGTTATTGTGTGGGTCTAACTCACTCCTCATTTTCAGTTCTCTTTCCCCTAACTCCTTCTGTTTCCTGCTATTTCCCTCCTCTCCTGCCCCACTGCTGGCTTGGAAAAATGCCCTTGCATTGGTTCAAATCCCCCCTTTAGCACCATCATCACTCCTATCCCTTCATCTTCGTGGCTTTTAATATTCTCATCAGCTTCCTTACTTTTACTTTCAGCTCACATTCCACCCATTTCCTACCACATCATTTAGTCCCGCTTCTTCACTTCCCTCCCTTCCATCCTTCTCAGTCCTTACCTTTCATCATTTGAGCCAGATATGTTTTCTGATCCCCTGCCTGCCTCTGGCACCTGCACAGCTAAAAGCAAGGATGAGACAGCATTTTGTTGTCAGCTGGAGCCTTGGTGTGACAGAAACCTCCAAATGCAAAGAGATATGGCTGCTCCAGCAGCTGGAGACCCAAACAGAGTCACAGAATGGTTTGGATTGGAAGGGACCTTAAAGATTATCTTGTTCCAAACTCCTGCCAAGGGCAGGGCCACCTTCCACTAGAAATTTGAGCAAGCTGTCACCCCTCAGTAGGAGCAGTGGAAGTATGGACCATGCATGCCTCATGCAAAGCTCAGCAACAACTCTCTGCAAAGCTGGGGACACAAGCAGAGGTTTGCAAAGGTTTCCCCTTTAGGGAAGTTGTGATTGCAAAGTCAGCAAAAAGCGCCTCTGGTGCAAGAGGATCTGCTGACAAATAACAAGCTCTCATAGCAGGAGATTAAATCTACGTAATGTGGCTTAAATTATGTAGCCAGAAGCAAACATAAGTGTGGAGAGTTATAAGCAACTGAAAATTAGAGGCTGATTATGGGAAGCGTTAGACAACCTTAGCTTAAACATAGAATTCTCACTATAGCTGTGGCTCCCATATTGTTTATAAACGGGCTTAGATCTACTGAAATGCCCCAGCACAAGAAGTTTTGCATCCTTCAAAAACTGGCCTTAACACTTTTAAGTTCTACCTTATCTGATTCCACTGAGAATGTATGGAAACAAGCAAATCTGCTGTTCTGGATTTCCATATCAACAGAACTCAGATAAACATGCCAACACCTCGACTGCTTGTTTGAACTACAGTTTTATCTCACTGCTTTCAGTGAGAGCCCTGGAAACTTAACAGCACTGGAATGTCCAAACTGGTTTCTGCTGTGCAGATCTAAGGGAGAACTTTACACATGACTCTTACGTTTATTTTAATGTTTGTTTATATCATTTAATAAACACAGCAGTACTGGTAGATGGAATTTAGCAATGTGTAAATACCTCAAAAATAGTATGCATAACATTGATGGCACAGCATAGTCATAACACATCAACCACTATTAAAAACCCATTTACTTGAATTTTAGGGTTGCACTTCACACTGCTAAATGTCTTAGATAAGTTTACCCAGCCATCTCTAATGTAACATGGAACATTAAAGTAAAGGCATTTGCAGTGCCTGTTGACCACTTTAACCAGTTTAATAAACCATGAATAATGAGGTACATGCACACAAGTGTCAAATAAGTATAGGGTGAACCTCCATTGTTAAAATATTCATCTCCCCAACTAAAAGAAACACCTTTTCTTTGAATAGCAATGTGCTGAACTCATATGAGTTATAGAGTCTCCTTGTGCTTTCAGTAAATATTTCCCTTTGTGAGCCTAGTCTGTGTGCATTGTGTGTGTGAATATTTCAGATGAGTATTTTCTGGCAGTATTTACATTTTCATATGAACATCACCTGTAGTGACAATGAGTAGTTATTAAACATCTTGTAGAGCTTTGTATTGCTCAGAACTACTTCTTTCCTCTTGTGCATAAAGAGACTGCTGATTCCATACCTGTGTTAGAGTGTTTGCATTTAGAGCAAATTTCAGCTTTTTAATGTGGAAAAATCTTGACTCAGTCATGTCAGGTACTTCAAGCAACTTTTAAGTAGTCTCACATGGGGTGGACATGCAGCCTATTCCATGAGAGCATCTATTTCAAAGATGTAGAGGTGAGACTTGAGAGCATTCACAAACCACATCCTGCTCTCTGTTGTTTCACGCTAGTGCATGTTGCTGCACAGAAGTAGCAAGTAGATGTTCACAGGGATGCGAACTTCATGGAAATTCCTTGCCTGTTTATTCTGTGAAGATACATTCTATACCTTTATTTCTTCGTTAAACATTCATTTAACTACATCTTTGTGGCACTTAATCATTGCACCCACGCAAAACCAAATTCCTGTCCTTGTGCTTTCCCTTTGTCCTTCTCCCACCTAGCAGTGTGCAAAGCCTCAGCCCTTCCTTGCATTTATCATTCCTCTCCCTGCTGCAGCTCCTGCAGAACCTGGCTTGCATGCTGAGGAACAGCCGGAAGAAAACATCACCCAAACATTTAACAAGACTTTGAGCAGCAGTCATCTGGATTTACTCTGTGGGTCTTGAAGCAGGTATTGATCACAAGGAATAACTCTGAAATAGTAACTTCTGGGAAAATAAATAGAAACAGCTGCCAGAGCTTTTTTTACCCATGCTCCCAAGTATCGAATGTTCCATTATGAAAGCCATTCTGGTTATAATTCTTCCCTTATCCCAGCTTCTTTCTGCTGCTTGCTATTTTCAGTAAAACCTAATAAATAGTTTCTCTAGGGTTTTGTTTTCAAGGCTACAGAATAAGGGTTGTAACTTGCCTCAGGTGTCTGTTCACCATGGTTACCATGTCCAGTTTCAGAGAGCCGCCCGTCTGAGCTCCGGACTGCAGGGACGTGGGCTGGGGGAGTGAGCCCCTGGCAGGACAGGGAAGCAGCTTGGAGACTCCTAAGGTGTCAGAATAAATTACAGATTAATTGCCACTGTCTAAGCAGTGACAATCATAATTTATTTTTCAACAAGAAATGACATCAGAGTCTTAAAAGAACCCCCACATCCTTTTAAAGCTAGGCAAATTAACGCAGATATGTAATGTGTCTCATCCTACGGTTATTTATTATTGCAAAACTTTCTTGACCTTCCCCTGAGATGTCAAAATTTTTAGTCTGAGCTCAGTCATTTCTTAGTTTTGCCCTTCTTCAACAGTCTCCTTAGATTTTTAAAAGACTTGTCCAAAGCTCTAAGAAGGAATCGAAGGATGATGAATTTTAGACTTTGATTGCATGTAAAGTAGAGAGACCAGAATACATCAATATGCTACTGCTCTGAGCTATGACTGAAGCCTATTCTCTCACCAGCTTTACGGCTGTAGGAGTCTGACTCGTAAGAAGGTATTTTATTTAGTTATATCACAGAGCAGGTTGTGCTCTGTATAGTGTGGTGTCTGCTGACTGAGTCTTCAAGATTAGTAATTATTCTCTAAAGATGGGATTCTGAAAAACATCACCTAATCAGTGTGTTCTCCTTATTGCACACGTTGGTTGACATTAGCAGTCTGTTTTACTCCAGGCTCCACAGCATTTTGGACATCTTTCTGCAACTACTTCAATAAAGTTTTGGTAGAGAGCTCAGGGTGTTAAGCACATGTTCACCATTAACAATAATGGCAGTCAGGCACATACTGCTATCAGGACTTCATTTACTAATTACCTCCAAGGCTTTATATTCTAAACCAAATACATTAAGTGTAGCATTTGCCAGAATGCACTCGAGCTTCTTTCTTTCATACTTCTGTTCCAGGCTCCAGACAGACCAAATATTCTGTTTGTGTCACTCTTCGATGCTAAATTGGATACAAATGTACTTGAATAATTAATCACACTCAGTGTTTATTGTGCATCTTTCTTATTATTATGCAAGCAGATTTCTTACAGCTTGTAGTTCATTATCAGAGTGCATGAAAACAGCTGACTACCTTTCTTCCCATATAATTACATTAACAGCAAGACCAGCTTCCTTTTTTCCATGTATCTTTCACCATGTGAAGTACTGGGGAAAGAATCATCGGAGAAAAAAAGAGTAATATTTCACCTTATCCAGGTTTCAATTACCACTGACAAACACTATGTCCACAAATACCCAGCATTCCTGGCCCCACAGAAAGCAGAAGTAAAAGAAAGAAATGCCTTCTGCTGTCCCTCAAGCCCCGTGGAGATAAACCCTGCTCTGAGTTGCACCTTTCTGCCTCTGTCTGGGCAGGGTCATGTCCAAGGAAAGACTCAGCCATGGCTGTTACACCCATAAGGCATCGCTCCTTGTCCCATCTGGGGTGCCAAACCTGACGCCTGGAAGTGGCTACCTGGAAAAAGAGGTTAGACAAGAATAAGAGAATAAAAGTAAGTATTTNTAAGAGAATAAAAGTAAGTATTTATTTGAAGGGTCTTCAAAGGTACACCATGGGCAGTCAGAAAGGCTCCACCCAAGATGGAATCTTTGCACTTTTATAAGTTTGGTCCATTTGCATATCAGCATTAATTCTCCAATTATAACTTCAGTTAATGATGTAATTACCCCAAGTTTGCCCCTCCTCTTCAGGGGCTTTTAGTTTACACATTTTGGGGCCTGGGGAAGTCGAGGTGTTCTTGGAGAGCAAACCTAGAGAGGGTTTGTTATGTCTAACCAGCATGAGAGAACAGTAGTTAACAGGCCACACGGAACTGCAGAGTTACACACTAGGCAGTACAGGATTTGAAAAATACAGAAGTTGAAACCTAAGGCCTCACTACTATCATTCAGATTTTCTCCTCTTAAAACCAATCAATAGTCTGTGTTCTCTGGGTGAACATTTTATTAAGCTCATACTATCTTTTTTAAAAAGAACTTTGCTGAAAGCTGGTTTAATGTGGTTTGGGATTAACTTGAGGACCCAGGAAGAAAATACAGGACAGACATGGCCGGAGAAACACACTGGCCAATCTATTGTTCCTTTCTGCTGACCTTGATGAGTTTGCACAGCGTAAAACTTGCTGAGTGTCATCACCACCTTTCCCAGGATGAGTCCCACTCTGGAAAATGTCACTAGACTATCCTCTTTTCTTGGTAGCATCACTCCTGAAACAAAAGAAGGCTTAATATTAAAAGGATGTCATAAAACAGTCATAGAAAAGAAAAAAAAAAGAATCCCCCACAAAAAATAGGCAGAAAAAAAAAAGACTGAAGAAGATGTCTAGGTTTACATAGATTTGACTGGAAAAGCACGTTTTTCATGGATCTGTATTTTCATTGTTAAATGATTAAAAAAATCAAAAATCACCATGACCCAATTTGCATCAGTTCACTAAGTTTTACTCAGCAACTTTCTGGGTCACTGGAGCTGAATTTTTTTTACCTTATCCAGGTATTGCTTTACTCTGTGTCTATAGTCTTGAAAAAAGATGTTTTGGGACTCTTCTTTGGAAATGGGTGCTCATTTTCTAGCCATCCCACAGCTCCCTCTCTTGTTTTGGCATTCCCGCCTTGGGGACCTGCCTGGACCTCTCTGTATTCCCCTTGGCCAGCTGCCTGTGTGTTCTGAGGAAGATGTGGACATTCATATCTGGAGCAATTAAAAGAGAGGTAGTCTCCATTTGTATTTAAGTTCAGCCTTTTAATGATGGGTAGCATCTAAATAGCTTCATCTAAACTTGTGCTGATGATGGATATTTTTAAAGTAAAAGTGTTACTTGGTTAACATTATTTCTACTTCTTCTTGAAAGGATGTGCAATTTTAATTTCATTAATTTGCAAGAAAGTGCACTATGAGATTTTAGCTTCCTTTTTGAGTTCCCATAGTAGATATTTTGTTTTGCATTGAATCTGCATTGTATTCATAATTGCCCATTTTTTCTGATAAATTACAGAGAAATGAAGAAGAAGGACATAAATTCTACAAGGAAATTAGGAAATTTGCTGGCAAAAGATTAACACTGTGATGACTCACCTTAGTGTTTTTTAAAGATGATTCTTACAGGAGAATTCATAATCTAAACTTCCCCTTAATATATCAAGCCTCAGCCCATCTCTGATATAGAAAAATACCACTCTTATGGTAAACATAAACCAGA
>VYZQ01030207.1:14690-32296 GCA_013400655.1 Mystacornis crossleyi
AACCAGAGAAACCTTTGTTCAAGGTGCTCTAGTTGGCCTCATCCATTGCAAATAAACACAAAGCTGCTGTGTCCCAGAACAGGGGATGAAATCAGTCTTGTTCTCCCCGCGCAGCCCTTGCAGAGTTGTACTCACAGGTGAGCAGATAGATTTCCCTCACTCAATACTTCGAGGAGGAGGGCTGCCAGTCAAGCACCCATTTCCAGGAGATGGATGAATCTGTGCTGGTGAAGGTTGTTTAACAGCCGGGGCTTCTTGTGTTTGTAAAGAAATTCCTCATTTCAATTTTGTGCCACAGAGCAATTACAAATCCTCATTTCTTACCATGTAGCTTTTTTTATTTGAAAAACAGAATGCTTGAGCAGTTACAGTGCGTATTTGCATACGGGCATTTCACAGCACATATCATCAAACCTGTTCTCTTATGTAATTATATCAGTCCAGCTTTTTCCTAGGGCTTTCTTCTCCTTCTCATTATGCCTTCACCAGCACTAAACTTCTCTGTGCCCGCCTCTAAATTATCTTCTGGACCCAATCAATGTTTAGAGCTTTGACCAAACTGAATTCAGACTATGCACGCTTTCTCATTAGTTTGGTTACACTTAAAAAACTGTAGAGACAAATAGCATTCATTTCTATTATGCTTTGGAATCACTTTTGGGATCAAATTATCTTTCACATCTGAATGAAGCTGTTGACTTCACTGGGATATGTGCAGATATGAAAACAGAGTACAACAAGACCAGTGGATGCTTAATGAATTAATACTTTCAGAAAATTAGCTGTCGTCTCTGATGGGGTAAAGCAGTGGAACAAAATTAACCATAAACACATACTTACAACACAGAGTCCTCAATTATTTTCCTAAAGGTTATTTTTATTGTCTGTAAGTTTATTAGGAGGGTAATTTCCTCTGGTAGCCCTTACGAAATTTCATAAACTTGTTATTTTCTTATTAATGATTTCCCTCTAGAATTTAAGAAAAAAAAAAGGGAGGGAAGGTAGGTCATGCACTGTACTGCTCTGGTGTATCATATGCATGTTTAAATATTACTGCTTACATATGGATCCCACTCCAACAGCAAATAGGGAAGAGAAACTTTCAAGCAGCTTCTACATTTCCAGGGTTTCTCTCACCACTGCTTTTAGACTTTTCTGCTAGAGGGACAAAAATGATCTTCACTGTTAATTTCACATATTAAGCAGAGTAGCCTTTGATAATTGTGTATGATTCTTGTACATATTTCCTATGAACATGAGTATGTACCATATTTGCACTGCCAAAATATTGGAATTTTTTCAGATGGCAAATTGTCCATGAGATTTATTCTTGTAAACAAGAGCATTATTAGTTTCTTCTTTCATTTCTTTTCAAAAATTGGTATGTGAAAAAAGAGAGCACTCTGCCCTCAGATAATTGCTGGAGTAAACTGAATTCATCTTATATCAAAAGCAAGCCAATAACTATGGTGCAACAAAGGACATAACCTAGCATAAATAAAATGGGATTTAATTACTCCTATGATTATATGAGATGAAGGTAAAATCACAGGTCTCTGATGGGCAAAACTCTATCTCGCCTTGTCATTTGTGGAAATCCAGGATGCTTCTAGTTATGCTGTTTTGGGCCGCTGTTTTAGATGTCAATATTTTCCCCTCTTTACCTCCTCCCATTTTTATTCCTATTTCACCAATAAAGAGAATTTAATTTCTTCAGAAGGCCAGCCTAGAGCAGCTCATCCCCTATAAGTGTTTGAGTTCATATAGTGTGGGCCACTTTGAAAACATGAGATGAGAACTATTGTTCTCTCCTGATATTCCCTTGGACACAACATGCTCTGACAAATACATTCTCAGACCCAAATTATCCTATTTGGATTTGCAGAGCTTGCTGCATCCCAGAAGGAATGGAGGCAGCACAGGCCTGCCCTCCTCTTCTTGCTGTGTAAGAACTAAGCCCTGGATCAAACATCCTCAAAATCACCACCCTTGTGAAGGAAGAACAGATGGACAACCACGAGTTAGGATCTCTCTGGAATTCCACTGGAATACTTAGCAGTTTTTATTTTGTTGTTGTTGCTGCTGTTGATTTATGGAACAGAGAAAGATTATCAAGTATCATCTCACTGAAGAAACAGAAAATTGTAATGAATTTTGTGGTCAGCAGTGATCATATTAGCTTTCCCTAAAAGAGGATATATCCAAATTCTCATCTAATTACATTTGCAAAATGAAGTAAGGGAGAGAAAGGTCACAGCATTATAACCAACATATTTTGTTTTCCTCTGGAAAGAGTACAAGAATAGTTTCAATGGAAGCAGTTTGCGATTATGCTTGATAATTTGTAATTAACTCTCCAGGGTGCTGTGAGGCCTAATTAATTACTTATTGGAAAGCATTTGGAGATCTTTGGATCAACACTGCTATAATAATGCCAAGAATTGTTATTGTTATTGTTAGGTATTTTCCATGCCCAAATGCATTTAGGTGGAAAATGTACCTTTATTACCTTATGATGTCTTACAGGCAGGACTAATCTGCTGAAAAGCAGTATTTAAAAGCTGAGAATAATTTTCTCTGCAGTAGGAAGCTGGAGATGTTTATTCTAAACCTGTGAATATAATTTATGAGTAAGGCAAACACATAAATTGCATTCAGAAGTTTCACAGTAATAACACACTTTATATTCTCCATCTGCAGATAAGCAGGTGCATCTATTTGTAGAATTTGTCTTAAGTTATGAAACTGTCTTCAGTGCTGTGAAACTAGTGTATCACGAATGCCTCTGTGTGTTTAGCATCCAGCATTCGTTCTCAGGCCTGTCAACAGGAGCATGCCACCTGTGCAATTAACCCAAATTAATACAGAAATGGAGGGTCGTGAAGAGATGAAGATCTCTGTTCAAACCAGGATGATACTTTGCTGCAAACCTTCAAGAAACCCATCCATCTAATATTTGGTTTTCAAAGCATCTGGGTTTGCAGGTTGGGAGACACTCAAGTGTAAAAAAAAAAAGAGGAAATATGTCAGCTTTTCTCCCAAAAGTCAGAGAAGAAAGAGACAGCTTCAGAAAACACCAACTTGAAGGAGGCTTGAGCTGGAGGAAGGCACTGGTTTTTGCAGTCTCTGCTGTTCAGATGAGCTCTGAGATGCGGAGGAGGGAGGTGAGCAATGGAATGAAAGCTGTGTGCAAGGACTCAGGAGCCTTTCAGTGTCTCCAGACAGAACTCCAAAAACGTTCAGCCTTGGTATAGAAACTGAGAAATCTGCAGAGAATTTTCTCAGAATTGTAGACATTTCTCTCCCCCATGCCCCAGATCTTACTGTTTTATGGTAGGTAAATCCAAAGCAAATGGTTAAATTATGCTCTGTGACTCCTAACAATAGCTGCATGTTTATCTTCAGTATCAAAACCCCTTGAAAAGACCTGCAGTGAAAATTATCTAATTGTGTTACACCGAAGAGTCCAAGAGATAGGAAATATTCCTGAGGTTTCCTCTCTCTGAAGAGCTAACAACCTGGGAGCCTAAAGCAGGATGCTTTGCTATATACACTGTTCAAACAAAGAAAGGCTGAAGTCTGAAGATAGTGAGTGTCTTTTAAGTACAGATTGACCCTGGAGGAACCCTGCCAGTGCTGTGAAAACATGGCAAAAATAGACACAAATATGCATATGATCTATGGAACTCATAATAATTACCCAGAGAAATACGGTTTACTAGCAATAAGTATTCATGCTTCTTTCAGAAGAAGAAAGATCCCAAAACATATTGCTTTCAATACTTTTTCCCGTGTAGTAATACATTTATGAATAAATCTCAAGATAACTATATAACAGTCTTTTTTTTTTTTTTTTTTTTTTATGGTGTTGAATGTGTAGTTCCCTCAAGCATTCGCTGTCTCTAAAAAGCAGGTTGTGGTGGCTCTCTGTTTACCTTGTCAACAGTACTCATTTCTGTTATCACTCTTCTGGAAGAACAAAGTTTCTAGATATGCCTCAAAGGTGAACATAATTACGCTGTTTACATTGTTATTCCTACAGGGATCATAAAATAGTATTTAGAATGATATTTACAGTCATCAGCCAGGCAGAAATCACTCTGTACATATGAGAAAGGCTGAAAACAATACCCTGTCACTGACTAATTACAAATGGGACTGTGCCGTGCAAAGATCCCCTGCCTCACACGTGATCTAGGTTCTGGGTGTACATCAGTAGCCTGAAGCATTCAGCAATTACTCTGTCCATCAAAACAAAATTTCTCTGAGGTGTTTTCATTGGGGCCCTGCAAACCGCATGGCTTACCAGTTTTTAACCTGATATTCCAAGCAAGAAAATAAATAAACCAAATATAATGATGTCTGCTTCAATGTACCAAAAACCCCACATCCTTCCTCCACATTTCCCTGGTTTTCTGTTAGCGTCAGCAGCAATGTAAAGTGAAGCCCATAGAATAATTTCCTTTAACTTCAGAGTGATTTGGATCAGAAGTTTGTGGTGGGGCTCATGAAAAACAGCAATGAAGTGGAAATTCTGCTGCAGGGGTGTTCACAGCAAGGGAGCGCAGATGCTCCTCCTGCCCTCCACCTCGTGAGCTGCCTGTGAGAATGCAGGCACAGCTACACTTTTTAAAGTTACTTCTCTAAAATATACAAGAAATACTGATTTAAGACAGCTTAGCAATGATAATTCGTGCTTTGGTTTAGATTAAAACTTGGATTTTTTACACAAAACCAGGTGTTTTCCTTATTTCCCGACTGCTAATCACCAGTAAGCCTGTTCCATTCAACTGTGATGTGATCTCATATTCACAATCTTCCTGTTCTAATATGAAATTTATCCTGGCTGACGCTTTCCTTTCCTCATTTTGTGGCTGGGTAGTCAAATATCATTGCTGTTTGCGGAGGAAGAGCACGAGGGAGGCATGAGCTCCATTGAACATCCATGGCAACATCAGCCACAGAAGTTCAAACTAATCAACGAGCATCATCAAATATGTATCATAAAAACCTGAAAGTTATCATTTTGGAGAGAAGAAAAATAACAAAAGAACTACAGCGTATGAAATGCATCAAAGATACAGCAAAACCAGTTTTTATGGGAATCCTTAGACCTTGTCAACGCAGCACTGTTTTTTATGGAGGCAATTATGCCAGTGTAAACTCACTGCTGAGAGAAAAGTGCAACTTCTGAAGCCAAACAGATGCAGGATGTACCTTTGCCCTGGTTAACCCAGACAGGGTAAAGGTCTGGGACAGTCACACTGTGCTGTTGGCTCAAAGTGGTCACCTGTGGGTTGCACTGGAACTTCAGCATTGTCCTGGGGTGCCAGTAAAAGGGCACCAGGGCACTATGGCTACACCTTGAGAACATGGAGTCATGGAGTGGTTTGGGTTGGAAGGCACCTTTCAAAGGTCATCCAGTCCAACCCCTGCCATGTGCAGGGACACCTTCCATGGGACTGGGTTGCTCCCACACAGGCTGTCCTTGAATCCAGCAATGCATTGGAAATTGCTGTCTGGAGACCAAAAAGAGTTTTGAGAGGTTTTCAGTAATCTGCCATTTTTTTTCCCCCTTTTTATTCTGCTTAAGAGTGAGAGCTGGTGAAGTTGCTGAGCACATAACCGTGGATGACAGCGAGGTCAGGGTTTCCACCAAGCTGTGAAGCTTGTTCTTAGCACAGCACTTCCAGCTGCAAAACACAGGCCAAACTCAGGGTTATTGCTGTCACATATATTTAAGAGGTGACAGTCATGAAAGAAAGGGCACAGAGTCCACCAGAGGTACAGTTCATACATTAGCAATTTCACAACCCATCTGTTAAATTCTTATCTCTTTAGATTTATTGCCAGCTTGACAAAATAAAGAAGGCTGAAATAAAACATTTTCATGTCATGGTTTGCTGTATCTTTTTTGTCATCTTTACAGGATGTTTCATTCTCAGTTACTCACAGAGTGTTTAAACTATTTAAAGTGAAACTTGAGACAGGGTTGTCTGCTTTTCGCTTACAGTTTCAAACTAAAGAACTTATCAGGTCTCAAATAATTCCGTGTTGAATCTGGGTTCATAATATTAAAAAAAAAAAAAAGAAGTTCTGGTATTCTTGTCCTTCCAGAACACTATTAATACTCTTCTCTGCAAATGGGGAGAAATTTAGAAGCCTGGACCACCTCCAAAGCATTAAAAAAATTTCTGAATTGGTTGACATGTATGTTGTTCTTAATTAATTCTTATTTCATCATAGACTAAATTCTCCAAGTTCAACAGCCATTCATATATAAGGAGTCTCATTGATTGTGAGTAAATTCTTGCTGCAACTCAGTAATGATGGATAAATGCTCCAATTAATTATCTAATTAACTGTTCTCAATAACTTAATATAGCTTTTTTTTTTTTTGCTCTCTACATTAACATGGTTTAGCAATTAAGATCTACACAATGAAAAAAATACTAAAAAATTGTAAAAATTGGGAGGGTCTGCTCACAAACTCTCAGACACATGAAGAAAACAGCTGGAATCTGAGGTAACACAGATAGAAGGCTTCACCATGGTGCTTTCACAACTTGTCCCCTTCCTCTGGACAGCCATTCTGTTTAGAAAAAAACCTCTTTGTTATGGCCCCAACCATACCTTAAAATGAAATTTGCTATTTCCATTGCTGGTTTAGAGTCTTGCTATCTTACTTTTATGTGTAACACCCTAAATTTGTTTATTGCAATAATCTTTTAATTTGTATGTGGGTAAATTCATGCACAGTTTCTTAGGTGGACCAGGAGGATAAGAACACAGTCAAGAAATCTGTTTCTAGGAAGCTCTAAATTACATTAGCAATATATTTTTGTAATAACAATCAAGCCTGTCTCATTTCCTTGGGATTAATGATTAGCTGGGAGAGCTGATGGCCTCAAGTAAGAGTCATTATTTTATTAGAGGTAATTTTTTTTGTTTTGTTTTTAATTAGGCAACAATTAGAAAAAATCCTGACTTCTCTGTGCGTAAGAGGAATGAAAGCATCATAGGAGAAAAAAATATAATCACTCAGAGAAGGGAAAAGGTCTCCTTAAAGTGTTTGATAACCTTTGGTAAGATAAGCAGGTTAATACTGCAACAAACCAGTATTTTCTGTGGGTTTCATCTGTTCTCTCAAGTGTTTGTGTTTTTCTGCTCCCAGAGGGGTTTTTTGTTGATGTTTTGAAAAATGAAGCATGTAGATTTTGAGAAACATTTGTAAATCTATTGTGCACGTTTGGAAAAGGTTTTTCAACACAATCTTTTATGATGGGTGGCTCTGTCTGACTTCAAGCCTGTCAGCTAAAATGCATTGCAAATGGGTGAGGAAAAAGAAGACTGGAAAATGTCAGACTTTTAAAATGTAAAAACCCTCAACTCCCTAGGGAGATAAAAACCTAAACAAAACCAAAACAGAAGAGCCAGAGGTTTACAAACCAGGCAATTTAACCTCTCTTACTGGAAATATATTAGAACAAAGAGCTGAATTAAATCACTGCATGTACCCAGAAAACATTAGGAAAATGGGTAACAACCAACATAAGTTTATCAAAACTGTGACACAATTGTGACAAATTTTTTCACTGTGAGTTGTGTCAACTATTTTCCTGTATCATAATAAAAGACTTGTGCTACTCCCATGCCATTTTCTCACAGTGACACAACTTAGATGGGCTTGTTAGGTTGGAGAGTGAAAAACTGCCAGCAAACACACACTGAGAAGGAAGGCAGGAGCGGCTGAAGTGGCACAGGGTGAGGACCTGGCAAGCAGCTCCTGAGAGAGCGGCTGCATCCTCAGATTCCTGCAAGGACAGGTTTTATTAGTGACGAGGGAAGGTCAAAGAACAGACTTATAAAATTTACACTTAAGATGAAGCAGAAGGGAGCTGCAAACATGTTGGAATATGAAAACAAGTTTTAAAAAATCAAGATGATATTGAGTGGTGGAGTTGATCTGAAAAGAAAAATAAAGGGGGAAAAATTTAGCAGGAACAAATTTCCTGTTTAAACAGGAACAATCAGCTGCACAACTACAGGAGAGTGAAAAGCACCCAGTTATGGGGGCTGTAAATCAGAAACAGTTGAGGAGCTCAACCAAAAGTGGTTAAGAGCAGAAAGTATGAGCAGAGGTTTACAGAATGTGCCATTCACACAGGCACATACACACAGCTGCCATCTCTGATTTTGGGGAAAGAAGCAGCGTGGTCTGTATGACAAGGTGATACAGTGATATCATAGATAAAGGCAAGGGAAAAAATGCTTGAGATCAGACAGATTCTGAGGACAAGTTTTTCTAACTCTTCCTGACCAGGTTGCTCTTGGGTTTCTTGGCAGTTTTTGCACTTCTCAAGAAATATTGTCGAGAAAAGGGAAGGGAAGAAGCCTTCTTGGTGTATCTGGCAAGCAGGATCACACATCTTGAGTAAGAAAAACTTAACCCACTGCAAAAATTGGTATATAAATTTCAGATCAGTTTGATCTTCATTGTCCAAACAACTTATAATATTTTTCCTTGATCTTACTGGTTTTCACTCCCCTTAAATGTGTTATTTATAACTCCAAGTGTTGTAGCTAAAGAGAACCAGTGCCCATGAAAATGCTGTTTTCAGTTCAAGCACACTCTTGATGACTTTGTCTTTGTTAACTTATTTGTCTTTGCTTTGTGAAATTATCTGCCATTTGCTCGTCATGTTCTGCAAATCCTCTGCAGTAATAACTACATGCAACAGCCCTTCTGTCTAGTCAGTCGAGATTTGACAGCCTCTGTTTGTTAAACGAATCACTTCACTGAGACTTTGGAACACACTTTTCATCTCCCTCCATTCTCATTATCCAGCTAAGGTCCTTATAACATATGGTCCTATTTTCCTAATTGCATCCACCGTTCCACGTCAAACCAAGCTAATCTTTCAAACCGTCAGGCTAATCAGTGCAAAATGCATGGCCACTGTTTGCACACATGCTGGTAACAAGAGGGGAACAGGACCTACACAAATCAGGAAATGCCACCGGGTCCCAGCTGCCTTGTTTATTCCTCCCTCATTTCCTAAGATTATCTGAAATGCATCTTCTTTCGCATTTACATTTTCGGAGTGATTTTCTCAGCAGAGAACCATTAGCACTGGTGGCTGATGTCCTACCCAGCCAGACCTCCGCCACAAAGTACAATTTTCACCAGTGATCCCCATGAGACAGATCTTCAGGTGAAGGAATAATGTTGCATAAAATGTTCCTATTATCCACAAGAAAAGACAACATATTATTTAACCACCTTTAAGGCAGCAAAAATACAGTTGGTGTGGCAATTACCACTCAGTTGCAGGTTTCTTATTAGGTAAAAATAAAAGGTAACATGCAGCTTGTAATTTACTTATCATAACTTTGACATGATCGCAGCAAGCCTGATCATGCCTCTAAAGCAGGTTGGCTGGGAAGCTAATGCAGAGAGAGGTTGGGGAGCTGTTGGTTTGTACATTTAAGTGCACAGCTGTAGACTGAAAGAAACAAAGACAAACTCCTTCCTTGCAGTTTAAATATATTCTTGGTATCTGGGCCAGCTGGTACATCACAGACAATTCCATCAAAGCTGTTTGAATTCAGTAGACCTGACCTAACTTTTAGTGCATCTTTAGACTGAATTATCTTTACTCATGAATAAATGCAACAGAACATGAACTCTGAGCCAGTTCTGAGTTAAGATTTTCCTCAATTTTACTTTCATTCCGCAACATCCCACGTTACGCATTTTGCCATTGTGCCCTGGGCACCTCCACGTGTGCCTCTTTAACCACACACACCAACAAAACCAATTGATTTTCTCGGCTTGGTCTGCAAACACTTGTGCCTGTGGGCAGCATTTCTGACAGTGCTGCTCCACAAATGTAGCACGGGAACAACTTCAAAGCATCTTCCCAGTGGGCAGCATAAAGAGGTGTAAATCCTTGTTAAATTTAAATATGGGTGCCAAGGGACAATGGGTTTATATGTCTAGATTCTGGACTACCTTTAGGTATAAGCAAGTGTTTCAAATATAATGAGTACAAATCCTCAAGGTTAGCCTACCTCGGAAATTAGTTCCTGCCAGAGCAATTTAGGCATCACTCTGCATTCCTGCTCCATGGACAATCCTGTAACTTGGTCCTGGTTACACAGATCCTGGTTTACCTGATCTTGCAACATCAAGGTCTGTTCCTAATCCATGGTAACGAGCAGTGAATGAAGGAAAAGACTGTATTTTCTCATATAAAGAGAAAAAATTCAGAATTCAAGGGTCCTGCTCTCATTTCATTCGCACCTTGTGTGTCGGATTTATCTGAAACAGGAATTGTGGAACTATCTCCTGTAAGAGACACCTAAGTACTGCTCCATGGAAATGTATGTATTCACACTGGGGTCCTATTTAGTGCCTTGGTTTGATCTCCAGTCTAAAGATACCTCTGAAGTAACATCAAAGCACGATTTTAGAACAGTTTTTCTTACATGTGTTACACAGAGTTGACTTTATACAATTCAAGTGAAACAACTCAGACTAGAAACCAAGTAGGGAGGTATTGAATGTGAGACACATAGCAGTGCTAGGAGAGGCATATAGGAGAGGAAAAGGCTGCTGGGTCTATATAGATATAGATACAGCCTCCGAGTAGGGAGAGATTAAAAAGGCTGGTGTGCACTCTGTTTGGGAAAGAGATGGCTGAGGTGGGATGTCGCAGAGGAAAGTTATGAACAGCACTGAAAAAGTTAATAGGGAGCAATTATCTGCTATTTCTCACCACAGAAGGGTTTGGGACGGAGCACTAAATTAATTTATGCAATTTAAGGAAAGGCAAAGGGCAGCGTTTTCTTCACTCACTCACGGTTAAACTGTGGAACCGATAATTATAGGGTGTTACAGGTGCTAAAATTATAAAAAGGTTCAAAAGCAATTAAACTAATAGAGGGAAGGAGCACACTTCTGGGGCCAGCCTACAATGATGTGGATGCTGTGTGGGTGGGAGCAGAGGAGCAAGGCTGCAGGTGTGCTCTCCTTCCTCAGGCATTTGCTGACAGCCACTGCCAGAGATGAAACCCTGAATGGGATGGCTCTGCAGCCTAATCCTCTTTTCTGGTTTATATTCTGATTTTTCCCTGTACACAGAGGCCTCTTAGCAGGTAGTTCCAACCCTGGCCACTCCAGAGCCCCTGGTAGGACAGGGCAGTCACACCCCACAAAAAAAAAAAAGAAAAAAAAAAAACACACAAAAAACAGGCTACAGTGCTAAGCAGGCAGCAATGTCTGGCAGTAATTAATACAGGTGACATGAATATAAAATCATTTACTTCTAAAAATGGCCAAAAGAAAACAAAATGTAATTAAGTAAATTATGTACTTCTCTGTATTTTTGAGGTTGTCTGAAGAGGAGGTGGGGAAAGGATGCTTAAGAACTTGGATTTTCAGTTCCAGATAATTAAGTTCTGCATTTGAGGCTTATTAAAATATATTGCCCAAGAGACCAGACAGAATGTGAGATAGCTGGGTACAAAACTTTCAGAGATAAAGAGAACAAAGCTGTAAGGCCTAAATGACCTTTTATTATTCCTGAATACCTTATGATGTTGGGAAATGAAGACTGTGAAACAGATGGAACTGTTAACGAGTTTAGGCAACAACAAGACATATGCTCAGAAAAGCTTTAGAAAAAAGCTTGAATTTCCTATTAAATACTGTGGGTCAGTTAAGATCAGTCAAATGTAGAAGGGAAGAAGATAGCAAAGAGTCATAACATTTTTTTATTATTAAAAGGTGGAAGATATAAAGGCTTCTCTCCAAATTAGCTGCAACTTTTGCTCGTCCAGATGATACCCCAGCTGCCTCTGGTGGGGAGAAAAGGCTGGGGATATGTCGGGGAATGGACCTGAAGCTGGTTTATTCCAGAGCTACCTGCCATAGTTTATGCTTAAATAAGTGCATTCAATCAAATTCAGGAGAAATCTGTGGATATTGCACCTGCAGACAACTGTTGCTTGAGAAAACTAAAAGTACAGAGTTTTGTTTGAAAACTAAGGGCCTGGTAAGAACCAAGATGAGGTGGTTTAGGGTCCTAGGACAGCCTGGGTCAGGGCTTCTTGCACGTGCCTTAGCTGCTGAACTTGGTCTGTCTTGCTAAACTGCACCTGACAGAAAGGTTAAATAAGCTTTCTGTTACATTTCGTCCCCACAATATAGAAATGTTAATAATTTATTACCATTTGTCATTAATATTGCAAAGTCAAGCATTCATGAGCTGGGTTGTCTGGGCAACCTTCTCTTTTGCTCTCTCGTGCACTGTATTGATGAGATCTGTAATTACAGCAAGACTTGCCATTATTTCTGTAGGACCCTCGGCTCGTTTGGTGCATGGATCAACCAAGGCTCCTCTAATGAGCACAGCTCGTCAATATTTTATTTCAGCCACACTGTTAATTGCGCAGCTGTGTCACATTTACCAGCACTGTTTAAACATTCCCCACTGACTTTTTGATCACATTCATTATTCCCCTGGTTTTGGGTGGAGCAGCCGTTTGATCCCCATGCCGACACCACAAGAACAGGGCAGGAACCTGCTAATTTCATTGCAGGACACTGAAGCACCAATAGATGAAGGTCAAAACAGTTTGCTAATTTTGAATTTTCAACCTGGGGCCTCTGGGAGGTGAATTTTTTGAGAGTGCTCAGCATTATGTGACTTGAGGTACGTGCAGTGCCCCCCTCCTGTTGCCATCAGCTGCATCTACAAGCACTTGAAATTTCTACACACCACACAGTCAAAAACAACGACCAAATGGTAAAAATATCAGAACTTGAAAGTGCTGCAAGATTTACCACATTAGGCTGAATTTAAATTTTTTGTTGTCCAAATTATGGTGTATTTTGATCATGTAGATATTTTACATTGTTCAGACTTCTCTTGCTCCCACACAGGCCCATGCAGGGGTGTCCCATGCTGCTTTTGTGGACTAGCAGACCTTTCAGTGGTTTTAGCAGAGCCAGGCTTGGCCTGAAATGAACAATATCTAAGGCTCTATTCAATTTGGTCAATAATGTCTCCTCACAATACTGGAAACAAGGATGAACAGACCCATGCAGTTCCCTGTGACCTTCTCTTATTTCCCTGCCTTCCACCATGAAGTTGAAAAAATTAATACAACTTCAAGGCAACCAAGTTCAGGAAGAACAGTAAATGGTGTGTTCTCTTCCAAATCCCCAAATAATCTACATTTGTTTTGGAACACTACCATGAATCACTTTAATCTTTTCTTTCTTGAGATATTTTTTTGATTTCTTTCTATGAATTCCATCCTTCCCCAGCTGAACATGTCTATTCTGGGTGCATTTCAAAACTCCTCAGATGAAGGTTTTAGTCATTTGCTTTTTGGTGAGTAATTGTGCTCATTTTCAGCNTGTTCTCTTCCAAATCCCCAAATAATCTACATTTGTTTTGGAACACTACCATGAATCACTTTAATCTTTTCTTTCTTGAGATTTTTTTTTTTTTATTTCTTTCTATGAATTCCATCCTTCCCCAGCTGAACATGTCTATTCTGGGTGCATTTCAAAACTCCTCAGATGAAGGTTTTAGTCATTTGCTTTTTGGTGAGTAATTGTGCTCATTTTCAGCCAGAAGGCAGTTAACCTTTAGAGACAGTCAACTGCCCTCTCTGTGTACCTACCGCTGCTCTTACGGGTGGTGGAAGGCTGAAACTTAATAACCTAGAAAAGATGAAGCATTAACTTCGCTCTGACAAAAACTCATTCTAAGTTTTAAGGCCGGAAATTTTCAAGGGAACCTGGAAGATTTGGTTCTCCGAGGACTATAGTTTAGTAGAGTTGGAAACCTGACTAACTTAGTACTTGTTAAATCACAGTCTGTATGACTCAGACAGCATCTATGGCACTTTCCTATATTTGATTGTGATAACTATGTGAGTTTGAAGACTATTGCTGAAAGTTAATGTAAAATACAGAGAATGCACAGATGTATACATCCTTTTTATCAGTCAAAATATCGTGCATTGCTTCAGAAAAAGAACCCTATGCACTTAAATTAAAGATGGCAATCTTTAACAAACACACCAGGAGACTGTGATTATCTATAAGCATATTAAACTCTGCATATATTTGTAAAAAAATTCCATTAAAAAAGCATTATATGCATTACATATGCAAAACAAATACTGCAATATGGTACTCTTGGAATACTACATGTGATAGCAGCCAAGTTACAAAAGATTGGGCGAACACATCAAAGACAAATCTTTAGCACTTTAGAAGTGAAATTCTACCCCACTTTCTGGAAGGGCTCACAGATATGCAGGCAAGCCCCAGGTGGCTTTTAAAGACGAGAACAAGGAGGGAGGCTCTTTATCTGTGCCCTTGAAGGTGGGCTTTAAGCACCAACATTTCCTCCTTGTTCCTCCCTCTTTACCCTGGAGGGCCACCAGAACTGGGACAGACAGAGATCGGGGGAGGTCAGAGGGTGATTAGACCCATCCAGCATTAGTGATAAAGGGAGGGAAAAGAGAGGGCAAGAAAAATTTGAAGAGAAAAGATCCTGCCTTGAGTAGCTACCCTCTGTCAGACTGGGAGTTCTAACACAGCATGGGCACCGTCAGAAATCCTGGGAGGTGGTTTTGAGGGGGAGGATGTGGGAGAAGATGAAGATGTTGTCTGTGAGAGCTGTCAGGAGACACAGGTAGAGCTCTTCATCTGAAAGTCAAAGACACAAAAATAACTAGTTATGGCTTTGGGGACTGTTTTTTTTTTTCCGTTTTTTGTTTTCGTTTTTGTTTGTTCGTTTGTTTGCTTTGTTTTGTTTTCCTTTTATTTCTGCTTGCTGGATGAAGAGGAAACAGAGCATTTCCATTGGGTTTGGATTTCAAATGGGTCTGTAAAATCATTCTTCGCTTGACAGACTTGGTCTCCCGGGTGGGAAACTTTCAGAAGATGGTTCAAAAAAACCCAAAACAACCCAAACCAAAACCTGCTGAATATCTTCATGAGTATAAAATCCAAATAGCTCTGTGTGAGAGATGCTCCTGCCCCTGGCTGGGTAGGCTAATGATGATGTTGCTATCTCAGAGAAGAGCAGATGTAAAGTTGCAGCATGAAGGGAGTCTCTGATTCAAATACTTCATTATTTCCCTGTGCATCATGAAAATTCAGGCTCCATCTATGCCATACAAAGCAGGTGTTCTTCCACAGCTCCTCATCTACCCCGGTCTTATCTCAGTGTCTTCTCACCCCCCACAGCTTTGCCACCAGGTGCTTTTCCTGCTCCAGCAGGAGAACAGCAAACCCCCAAACTAGCACGTCCACAGCTTTTCCTTATCCCCATTTGCAGGAAAACATCTCATTTTGGAAGCCTTTGTGTGGGTGTGAATAACTTAGATACAAATTAATTCTTTTTTGAAGCATTCTAAATTCTTAATTCCTTAAATGCTAAGAACATTTGTTACTGAGAAATGTTTTATAGAAAAAGTTTCTTACTGCAAATCCATCTGCCTGCTTAAAGATGAAAAGTTACATACATTTCTCAACAGACCCCAAATGATATGCTCTTCTAAGGTGCCTATGTTCAGGTGTTTTGTGTATTGCTACAATCAAAATTTATTAAAATTATAACTCTGAAAATTATATTTTTGTGTCTTTTTGATCTTCCTTCCACTAACTATAAAGTCAAAACTCTTTAGGCTGTGATTATCTGGCAATTCTTAAGCAATTTTCTTGCCAAAATTAGAAAGAAATATCCCTACAAAGATACTTAAAAAGAGACAATACCTGCTTTGGTGATCACTCCATGCAAAGCCTTTGTGAAAACTGAATTTAAGCAGGCATGCTTGGAGCTGAAAGTCTGTCTTTGTTCAAATAAGAATGAACTGACCTGAAACAGCATTTCAGCTCCTTTTCAACTCCTCTGAAACTTAAAGGTGTAGCTCAAGGAATGTCCTGCGTGAAAGAATAAAATGGAAACTTTTACAATGCTCAGTAATTTCTGCCCACACAAAGGACACGCAGCCATCAAGCTCAGGAAAAATTATAACCCAACCTGCGCATGGTGCAGCATATTAACTAGGGATGACCTGATCCTGCTGGCATGGCAATTCCATGGAACACTGTGCCAATGAACAAAGTTAAAGGAATGAGGATTTTTATCAGCCAGTGCCTGGCAGAGGTGGTGTCTCATGCTGTGTGATACGTGGTGGTGCCAGGTGAGCACAAAAACTTCCTCCAAGAACCCTTGTTCTCATTATTTTCATTGGTCTGAAGAGATTTAATTGAAAATTCAGCTTTGACCAATTCTAAAACCGTTTATTTAAAATGGTTTAGTATATCAAGCATAGTTCCGGCATTTTTGTGTGAAGTTATTCTCTACCTTTATAATCAAATTCAGGTTTTTTTCTGTAACATCAGGATAAGAGGCTCTGGCACACAAGACATTTTGGCCTTGTGTCTCTAAGAACACATCCCTGGCCCAGTGCAGATCCAGCAGTGGCCCGCTCTGCTTTCATAGCCTGGGCATGGAATTCTTCTTGATGTTCCAGGTGGAAAATTTAGTTGCTATTTGACACATCACCTGTCTTTGCAAACCAATAAAAACACGTGTATGATTTCTTTATAAACACTTTTTGCTTTCTTAGATATGAAGCCAGGCAATGGCTTATCAAGAGTGTTGTCATATTTTTTATTATTCTCTGTTGGGTTTTTCCAAATATTCCTCCAGACTCAAGGCCTGGAAATACGAAAAACATGAAATATGCTGGTTTCTCCTAAGGTGCTTCAAGTATTTGTCCAAATTCCCAGCAAATCAGGCAGCGATTACTAAACAGTTTTCACAAATCATAAACTATTCCAGAAAAGCTCCCTTTCTTAATATACCCATGATTTAAGAGAAGCAATAATCACTGCTGATGCTTATTTTAGGGCTGCAGCTGTAACAGACTGAGAGCACTGGGAATTCATTAATAATCAATAAAAGAGGCAGTAGAAGCCTTCCCTTTAAGCATCCTATTCATCGTGAAGGAATCTTCTAGTTTGAAGCAAAAAAGCAATGCAGATGGATGATGACAACATCACTGGAAATATCTTAAGGCATTTACAAGTTTTTCTGATTCCAAAACCCATTAGAAAAGTCAGGCACATTTTGCACTCACTTTTGAGCACTGTGAGCACCATGAATTTAATAATGAGAAAGGTTCCAAGTCAGTGCTAGCGTACTGCTAAATGCAACCTGTATTTCTCATAGGTTTTTTTTCCTAAGTGACAATCTTGACAAGTCTAGACAGGCTTTTTCTCCCACATGTTCACTGAATTCCTCCCATTTTGCCACTGAAAATTTCCAGCAGCCTCCGCAGTGCAACAGTGCAGCCAAAACCAAACATAAAATGGTGTTACAAACCCTAGATGGAGAGGTGGGGAAATAACTTTTTTTTTGCTACAAAACTGGTATTTATAACCTACGCATCTTGTTTTTATGTATCCAAGGTAAAAAATCATAGTCCCTGATGGTATCAGGGAATGGTTTGCAGATGGATAGATGTTTACCTTTTCCTGCTAATGTTATGATACTAGTGTTGCAATA